>JADDMT010000099.1:0-107509 GCA_021401465.1 Teratosphaeria epicoccoides | reverse complement strand
GGGGGGGGGGGAGGGGGGGGGGCGGGGGGCCGAGATGGTTGGTGCTGCAGATGTCATCTCCGTTTCGAAGGTGGTCTTGAAGGTTGCCTCACATTGAAGTATACACCGCAGCACGGGCCCCCCCGACCTTGATGGTGTTGACTGGGATATTCCGCCGACATGTTTCTTTTCGCAAACATTGGAGTAGCCTGAGGATGTGCCTTGCTCACCTTGATGTCCCTCAACGCTGACATGAGAAAGGCTGGCACATTGCATCTTGCCGGAGAGCCAGGCCAGAACCTCGGCAGCGGGTGTCCCTCCGCAGCAGCAAAATATATGAGAGCAACAAGCCCACTGCTTCTGCACAAGTAAATGCAGTAACCTGTTCGGTAATCCCGACTCGGTTTCGCCCTAGGAGTCAATCCTTGCTTTGGCCAAGATTCGCCCCGGGCAATCCGTACACACTACGAAGCCCCATAGTTGTTAGAGGTGCACCTGCTTGTTCACCTGCTTCTTGCATTTCCTCGGGCGCTACAGGCAAGGACATACTGAGGAATATTTCGTAGACATAACTACGAACCAATCACAATACCGCCACGGAGAGGACGCCTTGATCATCCCCAGCAAAAATGGCCAACATCACTGACTGGAAGGCCCTGGCAAACGAGGACACTGAGTGAGTTGAGGGCAAAGACCTGATTTGGGTTATTGCCGCAGCTGATATTTGCTGCAGGTGGGAGCAGGTCAGTCTGAAGATGATAGAGAACAACGCGGTGGGCGACACTGATTTGCCCGAAGTGGGTACAATCAATCGGTGGTGCTCCAGATATCGGCCGGTTCTCCAGCAGTGAGTGTATTGCTCGTGATGAGATGGCGTCGTCATACTGAAGAATTCATGCAATGTAGTCCCAGAACTCGTCAAATGGCATACTGAGGCCAAGCGCAATATGAGCGCTCAGCTAGGTCCTCGCGTTCCTGGTGTCAAAGAGACTGACCATCAGGTCACTGTCCGTGATGGCACCACAGTCACTGTCCGGTCCTACCAGCCAGAGTCTCCGCCGTCCGGGGGCAGCCCGTTAGGTGTCGTCTACCATGGAGGCGGATGGTGTGTCGGAGGCCTGGAGAATGAAGAGCTCCTGTGTCGTCTCATCTGCTCGAAGTTTGGTGTCACCGCTATCAATGTGGACTATCGGCTGGCGCCCGCGTACAAATTTCCTACCGCCATCTATGACTCCTTCGATTGCACGAAATGGGTATAGATTGCATATGTCAGGATTCGAGATGAGGCATCTCGTAGCTGACTACCGCATTGCAGGCCGCCGAGAATGCGTCAGCTCTTGGTGCAGATTCGTCAAAAGGCTTCATCCTTGGCGGCACATCGGCGGGCGGCAACATCGCAAGTGTCGTCTCTCATCTTTGGCGTGACGAGAAGCTGCAGCCGCCACTCACAGGAGTGCATCTAATGATCCCGGCGCTGTGAGCAGCGTACACAACCTGTCAAATACACCAATTACCCAAGTCATTGACATCTGATAGTGTCTCGGCCGAGCACGTCCCCCAAAAGTACCAGAAAGACTACCAATCCTGGGATCAGAACAAAGACGCAGCAATCCTCAGTCGAAAAGCTGCCGAGCTGTTCTCGGGCACTTACATCGAGCCAAAAGATCGTTCAAGTCCGCTATTCTCGCCTCTGCTGTTCTCGACAGGTCGCGCAGGTTTGCCACCGACTTACTTTCAAGTCTGTGGGAAGGACCCGTTGCGCGACGACGCTTTGATCTTCGAGCGGATCTTGAGGGAGGAAGAGGGGATTGCGACGAAGGTTGATGTGAGTTTGGACGCCGCGTTGTGATTTGAGGATGGTCTGACAGGAGACAGGTGTATCCAGGATTGCCGCATGGATTCTGGAGTTTCGCGCCGCAGCTGGAGGCGAGTAGGAAGTTTGTCAATGAGTCTGTCGAGGGTTGGGAGTGGCTGTTGCAGCAACAGCAAGAATGAGCACAGATGCAAGACAAGCTAAAGCTGATGCCATTTTAGATTGAAGGGCGTCTGCTATCTCAGCTGTAGTTTGGCATGAGTAGGCGCGAGTATGACATTGACGTCCAGCTCGCCAGCTGTCAGGCCCGATAGTTTGATACGCCGCTGGTCGTGACACTGTAGGGTTCGAATCAGATGTCAAACATCTCCATGGCGAATCAAAGAAGCACACCGCTCTTCAGCGTGGGTGGGAGGGCATGATCTGACATGTGCTCTAGACGCCCTTTGGAATCTAGGCATTGGAGAGCCAATCGCTGGCTCATCGATCCCTTTGCTGAAAGACGCAGAGCTGACAGACGTACCAACCCAAGCTGCTGGATCCCTCACTGCTCCGGCTGGCCGATCCAGTCACGATTGTATGCGCTGGACCAACGAGGCCCCCGGACGCGAACGGAACGGCTCTTTGACAGGCCAACAAATGCCGTCTTGAGGTAGGGCGCTGCAATGCAGTTCAAGTCGAGTGGATGACGGGATCATCGCATACTGCGCTGAGCAAGCCTTAGCTGTTCGACAGGCATCGTCTAGAGCAAAAAAGGACAAAAGTTCCCTTTGAGGTCTTGTGGATTTCGTGAACAACTAGCTGCACTCCCAGCACGGATTTACGTGGCCAAGAGACCTCGCCGAGCGATCTCCTCTAGAACACGACTTCTAGCGCAGAGGATACTATGAGCGCTTGGGCGTTAACGGTATGATGAAGCTCGCTGGAAGGCACAGTCGCAAGAAGAACTCGATTGACCTGCTATCTGGAGCGCCGAACCGCTCGCAAGGCATACTCGTCCAGTGATCGATCCACTTGTCAAGAGGGAAAACGAAGGTACTGCAAACACCCTTCCCGTACACGCTCACATCCCTTTCTGACACTAAAACAAACAGCATCAGCCCGGTGAACCACCACGGTGATAAAAACAAGAACAAGAACAGGACATACGCAATAGTCCTTGACTCTGACCGGACCATAGCTCCACGAGTCGAACTCGCACGAGTTATTCGACGGCCCATTGACAAGGCCTGGGTCGTCAGGAGTTGCTTCGCACTGAGTTGACAGGAAGCTTGGATTAGCTTCGACAAAGAGTGAAAAGGTGGGTGGAGGACAGTCGACGTACGAGCCAGCAGACACTTCGGTCTTGTTTCGTGCACATGGAGGTGGGGCATCCGGCGTAGGTGCGGCATGAGGCGGCTGCTGTGGTGGCAGCGAAAAAGGGGAGAGAATGGAGCAGGGCGAGTGGCCGCATTGTGGGGATGGGTGCGGACGGGATGGAAGGCAGGTTGGGGAGAGAAAGGACACTCGATGTTATATGGACGATGTCTAGAGTCAATTTCAGACAAGACAGTTCTCGGGGTCGTCAAGTGCCCAAGACTCGGCAACGGACTTGCGCAGCGCATTTCGGTCACCGGCTCTAGAGAGCTGCAGGCGAGACGAGCTAAGCGTGGATGCCAAGGTCACTGAGACTGTCTAGTGTAGGCACAGGCCTGCAGAGGGTCTGCGTTCTCCGACGCAGAAGGAAGGGCACTAGGTTCTCGCGAAATTTCTCCAGCATGATCAGGGGGCGAGGGATTACTGGACCAGCTGCCGAGATGCTAGACAGCATTTGATGACGAGCGATGTGAACTTGGTAGCGTGGTTCCACAGATTGTTGGCCAGTTTCCAGAATCGTGAAGGCAGCTCTGTAGCATTCCCGAGGGGTCCCCTGCAGCAGTCAGCTTGTCCATGCATACCACAACATGGCTCGAGACCATTGCGCTACCGCTGCGTACCTACACCTAACGACCTGGACCCCCTGGGAACGAAAGCCAAGTGGGGCCAATCAACAGTGATACTCACGATCGCAGCCACCTCATGATCCCATGCGACTTACTCACGGACGTCCGAATTTCTGGCCAAATCTGGAAGATCCAGAAATGACGCGGCGGAGCTGGATAAAAGCCAACTTCTTTCAAAGCCTTCTCCTTAGGCCTTCTCCTCAGCCAAACCATCGTCCCTCAGGCCGTCGCGCTCGCAGACGACAAATTCCCTGGGATGAAGTCATCGGTCATTGGCTTCACGGCTGCAATTACGAGGACTCAGACGCTCTGGGCAGGTCGGCGCAGCTTGTCTCCTCAAGACCAGAAATGTACCTAGCTAAGAGAAGCCAAGAGGGACCACAGTAACTTGCGTGGTAGAAGTTGCTTTCAGATCACGCGATTCGATGACGGGATTAGTAGCAACACAATGAATCCTAGCAGCGAGGGCCAGTGGGAAGGTAAGGCAACAGAATCGACTTCTGATACTGACGCATCTGGAATACCATGAATTTAAGGTGAATCAGATCGACCTGTCTTTGACCACAGCAGCACTTCTGGAGGAGGAACCCTGATGCCAATGTGGCCACAGCAAATCGAAGCAAGACTATCATTTGCTTCTCACTTCATGGCCGTGTCGATTCCTCGCTTCCTGCTGATGAATCACTCGATCTGGCCATTTTCGCTGATCTGCTCAGACGGCAATTGTTGTTGTGTAGAGGGTCTCATGTAGAAGTCTCGACATCGGAACACAGTCATCCTCCTGCTCACCTTGCGCGTTGCAGGTGCGGTCAAAATCCAAGCACGATAATAAATCGGCGCCCTAAGACGACGTTGTTATTGTTGAATGATGAGACGGACACTGCGCCGTGTCAGCGCAATACAAGTTGGTGTAGCACTAGTGCTTACATCAGGATCGCAGGAGCCCGCTTGTGTGCCTCAGCCCACTCAGTGCGTCAGGGTGGCAACAAGCAGATGGACGAGACCGAGGAGTGGCGTCCTCATTGTGGTCGTACTGTCGGCTTCGCAGTAGATCGGTATCACGTCGACGGTGCAATACCAACACAGGAGCAGCACACAGGGTCTGTGGGTAGGGTCGACGGGTTTTGATGGCTCAGGCTCAACAAGACAGGCCAAGCATAGATGTTGCTTGGCCGACCGCAACGTCGACAATCGCGCCAATGGAACTGATCCAGTTATCATTTGGTCCAGTCACGACGTGGACCATTTTTCGCATGGCTGGTGACTGGCTATTCGTTGGTGTCTCCCGGGCTACGCTTCAACTTCTCAATCCCGGTGTTTAACGCATCAAGCCAGATCAGCTGCATCCGAACTGCAAGACTCGCTTGCTCAGCATTACGCCGTCAATGTGCGAGAGAAGGCCGAGGACAAGTCGTCTGGACTCGCTAGTAGGGCAAGACATACCCCAGCAGACTCACAGGCACATATCATATTGGTCTGGCCGCAGACGGTCCTACAACTTGTCTGGGATCGATACGAGTGATGTCTCTCTCTGGCCGCAAAACGCTGGAATGTGCAGGATACCTCAGAGTAGCTGATGAGGTTGAGCCCCATCGAGTGGGGGGTAAATATCTGCTCAAGCTGAGGGTGCCAATGGTGCATACTCTCAGTCTGTGTGGATCTCTCTCGTCGACATCAATCGGCCAAGTAATGTTGAGTCTACGTGTGGGACGCCAGAAGCAGCATATTCAGGATGCCAATTTCTGCCAGATCTACGGCAGAAACCAACAATGATCGACGGTACACCAGCTCCCTGCGGAAGCGACCACCGGGCACTCGTTAACGGATGTAAGACATGAAGCGCAATGCAGGAATTCCGCTAAGCACGACGCCGCCGCTACGTTGATAAGACAAGAATGCACACGGCGAAACATTGCTCACGAATATGTAAACGAGAATGTTCCTTCGTCAGCTTTCTGCTACTTTGCCCACAGCACGACTCTTGCACACAAGTGCAACATCCCTCAAGAATGTGAGTGCGAAGCCACCTAGAAGACATCATGGTGCAGATCCACACTGACACCAAGCCATCAGCTTCGCAGACATCAACACCATCTTCAACATGAAAGCCTCTGTGATCCTCATGGCCGTCAATTTCCTCGGCCTCGTGTCCTCCCACAAAAGAAAGTACTACAGCAAATGCCGCTGCATGGACAAGGAACACCACGGCAAAGCGGCCGGGGTTGCCCACGACGATGCCACGGCAAAGGCTTGCGACATCTACAGCACCACCACTCATAGCGGTGTGGGCTGGTGGGTGTATGACGGGGCCGGATGGTGTGTCAAGGCACCGCCCCCGGGACAGATGGTGTTGTCGGGCGCGAACATCGACGGGGATGTCTGGTGGGACACTTGCAGGGGGCCGGAAGTCGGCCTGGGGATGCAGTCCGGGCAGTGCGATATGGAGGGGGTGAGCGACAAGCTGAACAACTACTGTGAATGACGGGCCGTGTTGTGCAGTCCGCCACTCACGCTTGCTCTGCTCTTCTTCGACCGTTTTCCCCTTTCGTCTTTGCTCTGTTTACACCCCTCGTCATCTTGAGCCAGCCAACGAGCCACCACAAGCGCTGCTTGACAAGGGAGAAAAGCACCGATATTGCTATCAACATCGAACATGCTTCATTTACTTTACCATGATCTACTTGACGGCAGGCATGGCTGATCAAGTGTGGAACTAGACAGGACCAAGTAATGCTATGGCCACTGGCTCGGGGAAAGCTGCCTCTGGCGAGTCTCCAACGTGAACTGATTGCATTCCTCTCGCGACGATTCCGAGTCATTAGCCACGAGCCGCAATTGCTAAGCCGCCATGCATAGCGCTGCGGATGCCAAGGGACACGCACGTGGCAATTACGCCCCTGCAAGAATTCAGATGGCTAACATGAGTCCACGCCGTCGCACTCTGAAGCCAGGGCGACGAAGACTACAACCATCCGGCCCATACACACCTCGTGTCCGATGAAGAGGACATCGCATGTCCCGTAGCCTTCCATCCTGGCGCGGGCTCTCCACATGCATCGAGAGAATCCCGTCCTTCGCTTGCCACCAATCCCGTGCGTAGCTGTCGGTACACCACCCAGTGATCACATTGCATGCTCGTGATGCTCGCCCTCTCGACTCGCAGAGACTCACGGAGTCGCAGAAAGCTGACGACGCAAATGCAGACGCCGACTTGTCAAGACAAATTGCTACAGGCAGGCGAAAGCTAGACCACCAGACGTATCCCGTGAGAGCAACACAGCGCCTCCTTCCCCCCGTCTCCCCCATACCCCAACAGCCCGCCAAAGAACACCTTGCGGACTGCCACAACCTCTCCAACACAATTCAACCCGTAACAGCCAGCATCCCAACACCCTCACTGCTTGCACTGCCGACCGCATTAGCCACAGAACTTCTCACCACTTCCTCACAGGAACTTACGCAGTAGTAATCAACATCCCCGGTAGTTAGGTATTGGCTCTGCGAGCAATCTTGCTCCGGCAAATTAGTCCTGCTGCCTTTAGGGCACTACCAAGCATACGAACGTCAGCTCAGACACGTCCGCAAAAGCTCTTGTTGAAGGCGGAGGACACGGAACTCACCATCCACTGGATTTGTCCTCCCAGCCAGCCTGGCTCATTGACATTGCAGTTGCCGGTGTTGCCCTGGTTTTGGCAGGGCGGTCCGGGCGACGACAGTGGCTCCGCCACTGCGAGCACGCCGGATAGGAAGGCGAGGATGGTGAGGAGGGGGGCGTGCATCCTTATTTGCTTCGAGCGCGGGTTGGATTTGGTAATGGGTGGATGTCAGTGGGAACGAGTGAGCGCAGAGGCTTCGAAAATTGTTGAGAGTGTGGGAGAGGATTGGCCGCGGCGGTCAACGGCCGGTAATTATGGGCGGACAGAGCGAGGGGCTTGGCAGCGCTGTTTCAAGTGTGCACGACCATGTGCTTGGGGGTGTCTCCCTGCTTGCCGGCAGTCAGTAGTGGGTCCCAGTCGGTACATTGTTGAGTCTGAGATCGGCCTTCCGATCAGGTATGGCTTGGCTGAGACTAGAGGTCACAGAAATAGTAGCAGTCGTCGACCAAATTACATGTATCACGGCCATGTGCTCGGCAATGTCTCTGTATCTCCTACGACACCCGTGCGCTTCCGCGACTTTGGGGATCGTTGTTTCCAAAGTCTCCCCGAGGTTGAGCCGAAGGTGCACCGACCCGTGAGCACAGTGTCCCTGTACCTTTTCTCAGCGGCGGTACGATGCCTTTGCACGATCGGGTGGGAGAGGGGCTCCTTTTGCAAGGTTGCGCCGGTGTGGTTTAGCCAGGGCGATGGGAAGGGGAGCGGTGATCGGCTTGACTGCAGCTGGCATCGGTGGATGGTTGATCACAGACAACCTCGTAACACGACGGACGATGCATATCACACACCCCCTCAACCCTTCATCCTACCTTTGCTCTTTTACCGCCTCCCCAAATAACTCCTGCCAAACCCCTCGACCCACTTTGACCGCTCACTCCCCGCGGCCCTCCCCTCCCCGAGCGTCCTCGCCTCCCGCTGCGCACTCAACACCTTCTCCTGCAGCTCCGCAGCCCCCTGATCAATACTCTGCAGCTGCGTCAAATGCTGATTCAGCGTCCTCACAATTTCCGCCAACGGATCGTCGGACGCCTGCTTGCCGCTGCCGGTGGAGGAGAGTTTGGAGGACGCGGCGTTGATTTCGGAGATCATGTCGCCGAGGCTGTGGCCCATTTCGGTGAGGCGGGATTGGGATTTTTCGGCGAGTTTATAGCTGGGAGGGATGTCAGCATGAGCCCTTAAAACTCTGAATGGGTGCAGTGTGTGCGAGACGTACGTTCTTTCTCTCTCGGCATCGACTCCACTGGCGCCATTCCCGCCCTCGCCTAGTCCAGCAGTTTCCATCATTTTGTCCACATCAGCCTCGTACCTGTCAAGCATGGACTCGAGCTCGAGTTGTGACTGCTCGACATTGACAAGTTGCCTCTCGACCTCTGAGCAGTCACGCTCAGCTTGAAAACAGCGGCTGTAGAGGTTGCTGATCTTGCTGGAGTTCTCTACTAATTGCCTGTCCCAAGTCGCGACTTTCTGAGCCAGCTGCTGGAACACCTTCTGGTGTGAGGCGAGGGAGGTCGACCACATGGTCAAGATCTCGTCCATGCTCTTGCCCGCTAATCTACTCTGCTGGGATGGCGCGGGACCGGATGTGCTCTGTGCTGCACCTGTTGTTGTTGACGCTGCACCTGCCGTGCCGAAAATACCACCGGTAGAGCCCGCTGTGGTTGTCGCTGGTTGACCTGATTGACCCGAGGTTCCGCCTAACGTACCACCGGCTGCTGCAGCCCCAAACAGATTACCGCCACCGCCACCGCCACCAGATCCACCCCCAAAGAGACCGCCGCCTGCTGCTGGAGTGGCGCCTGACGTCGCAGGGGCAGTGGTAGTAGTTGAGGGCTGGCTGGTGCCGGAGCTTGATGTGCCAAAGCCGGCGAAGAGATTGGTCATGGGAGCGGCCGAGTTTGTGGTAGCAGGTTGACTTGAGGAAGCGCTCGATGCACCACCACCTATGCCTGCAAAGAGGCTGGACGTCGTCGTGCCGGAAGATGCTGGGGCTGCTGAGCCTCCTCCGAGATTTGCAAAGAGGTGTGATGTTGTAGTACCTGAAGAAGCAGGGGCCGCGGAGCTGCTTGCAGGGTTTGACGATGGTGCGAAGAGGTTCGATCTTGTCGTGCCTGAGGGTCCAGTCGATGCTGAGGTCGCAAGCTTGCCGAGACCGCTGAATAGGCCGCCAGTGGGTGTCTGAGAAGTAGCTGTGTTGCCACTCTGTCCCTCTGATGTGCTCTTGGGCGCGAAGAGTGATGGTGCACTTCCGGCGTTGCTCGTCGTGTTGCCGAAGCTGAAACCACCCGTCTCTGGAGCTGAAAAGTCGGCTGAAGATGTAGGTGGCTTGGCTGCGAAGAGTGAAGATGTTGGTGGCGGTCCTGCAGGCGTGAAGCTTATGTTCGAGGCCGGCTTGGAGGTTTGAGGAGTAGTTGATCCCGCGGGTGGGCCGCTTGAGCCGGAGAGGCCACCAGCTGTTGGCTGGCTTGCACCTCTGTTGCTGAAAAGACCTCCAGTCGGCCTGTTCTCATTACCCGCAGCAGGTGTTGCCGGGGTCTTGCCGAAGGAGAATAAACCACCTCCTCCACCTGCATTTGATGAGGGGGTGTTTGTGGTGCTGAACAGACTTGGCGCCTTTGGAGCCTCGCCAGGCGTGCCTGCTGATGATCCAGTTGTTCCTATTGCTGGCACGCCGCTCGTTGGCGGCTTGGCGCCGAACAGACCGCCCGTCGTCCCTGCTCCTCCAGCGCCGAATAACCCGCCGCCGTTTGGCTTCGATCCCCCGCTAAATAAATTGGTCGTCTGCGCACTGCCTGACGTGGCTCCCCCGCCAAAGATATTGCTTGGTGCTGATGTGCCCGATGTGCTCGTGCCTGAAGACTGACCCGCATTGCCGCCGAAGATGCTGCTGCCTCCTCCTGATCCACCTCCGAACATATTGCCGCCTCCAGATGACCCAGATGCATTATTCCCGAACAAGCTTCCTCCTGAAGGGGCACTTCCGCCGCCAAACAACGGCGGCTTGCCTTTCTCTCCGCCCCCTGCACTGCCGAAAAGTCCGCCTCCGCTGCTACCACTCGACGCCGGCGGCTGCCCGAAAGGATTGCTCATCTCGGTGGCGTGCCTTTCGTCTCGAGAAAGATGTGATCACGTCGCCTTCAGCTGCCTGAAGCTGGGTGCTCTAGAAGCTGCTCTCAATGTTCATTTGCTGCCGGTCGTGCTCTGGATCTGCGCCAATGCTTGCGCTCCTTCCTGAATGGGAAGCACAGCGCTTTCTGGTATGTGTCTGGCGGAGGTTGGGCTCTTTGTTGCTGCTCCGTCGAAAATTGATGGTGTTTTGATGGACAACAGCCAGAATCTCCATCAAACGCGGACATACATGTAAACATGACCGGATAGGAAGAGCCGGCGTGGAGAAACATTGTGCCGACAATGACTGTGGAACCGTGGTACACCTTGCACTGCCTCAATCGGAAATTCAACCATCTTTCCCCGCCACCACCTCTATGCTGTCGTAGTCTCGCCGACGCCTCCCTCAACACCTTCTCTATCGCATACCATCACCATGTCCGGCCTCCAACCCCCTCCTCGCATCAACATCAACACCCAGGACGTAGCCGGCACGCAAGACCTCTCCGAGAGCGACGACCACTTCTCCTCCGCCTCCGAAGGCGAAGCACCCCCCACCCCCATCACTCGCGTGGAACGCGTCGACGACCGCCCCGCCCACGGCGAAGTCCCCGGCACCCACGCCTACAACCTCCGAACCCAAGACGCTGTGCCTGACGAAATCGAGATCGTGCCCGAGGGCCAGAGATCGCGGAGCGGGACGCAGAGCCGCAGTCGCGCCGCGAGTACTTTGAGCGCGCAGAGTCGGCCCGAGACGCCGAGGAGTCCGGGTGGGACGCCGGTGCCGCGGACCGTGGTGGAGAGGGTGGATGATAAGCCGGCCCATGGGGAGGTGGCAGGGACATTCGCCGCGGAGTTGAGGAGGGCGGATGCGGCGCCGGATGAGGTGAGGAGGGCGCCGATCGAGGCGAGGAGTGGGAAGGTTCATGAGGGTGAGTGGAGGGTAGAGTTGGGTGTACGCGGGAGACTAACGCTGATATTTTAGAGAAGACCTTCCAACGGTAGATGATATCGATACGCGGCAAGCTTGGTTTAGGTCGATGTGGGAGGGTGGCAAGGAGCAATCGGCTGATGCTGATGCTGATGCTGATGCCGAGGACGGCGATGATGATTTTGGCGACGATTTTGACGAGTTCAACGAAGGGGGTGGCGAGGACGATGATTTTGGAGACTTTGATGAGGCAGGCGACGCGACACCCGTGGCCGAACAGCCACAGTCACAGATACGCCCAGCGCCGTTACCAGATGTGCTGGATGGGCTGGTAAGTAGCACCATCATCATCCACCAGCTCCTGCTCGATAACTGACTTTTGCCTAGCCACCCCTGAATTTTTCCAACCTCTCCCCCTCGCAAACTTTCGAAGCCATTGCACCCTACATTGCCTCCATCTTCCCAGACGCCTCGCCTCTCCCACCCCTCTCAGCCCTCCCGCCCATCGACCCCTCCAAAACCTCGCCCTTCCTCTCCGACCGCTCATTATCTCTCTGGCAACAACTCGTCTCCCCACCCCCCATGCAACCACCCAACTGGACCCGCAGCCGCATCCGGCGCCTCTTCCTCGTCAGCCTTGGCGTCCCCGTCGACCTCGACGAAATCCTTCCCCCAAGCAAACAAAAACGCCTCGTCCTCCCCAACATCAATCTGCCCTCATCCCCTCGGCCCTCCACCACCCTCGGCCGCCTCAAAGACACCAGCAATGGTAACGCCAGCACCACGTCTCTCGACTCCAAATCCGGCGCCCCGAAACGTCCGTTTGCGAAACGGGCGCGAAAGGGGGAGGAGCTGCCGCCGGATTTTGATCTCAATGCTGTGGGGATGGTTTGTAGGACTACGGTGGAGGCGTTGATGGGCATGGAGGATGAGGAGTTGAGGGCCCATGTGGGGAGGTTGGAGGGCTTGAGAGCGGAGGCGAGTAGAGTTTTGGAGTACTGGGTGAAAAGGAAGGATGAGGTGATTAGGGAGAAGGAGGCGTTTGAGGGGGTTATTGAGAATTTGGTAGGGTTTGTGAAGGGGAGGAGGGGAGAGAGGAGGTGATTGGGGGGGTCGACGATGGACGAATGGATGGAATTTGATTGTAGAGTATCAAACGGAGCGAAGTAAGCTCAGCTGGACGGGTTATCCGTCTTCCGCCTCTCGTCTCTTCTCGCGCTATTCCTCCTGTTGCGGACGGAACCGCTACGACGTGGACGTCAAGGCGGAGACGATCTCTCCGGGTTCCAGCTCAAACGACGGAGATTGCACGGCTTGCGTGGGTCCGAAAGCACACTGGTGTCACTATTCTCGGACTCTCGCAAGGGCGGAGTCCGCCTTAGCGGTCAGTATAACAGTGTCTCACGTTCTTTGCGAAGCGGGTACCGGACAGACTCAAAGCGCCGCTTGGACGAGTTTGTCGGACAACGAAGTATTTCACCAGAAACGGCGAGTCCCGATTGCTGGCTGCTTGCTGTGTTTCAAGGTGATCACTTCTTTCCGCTTAGGGGGCGCGGGTGTAGGGTAGCAAGTCGAGGCGGGATGTGACTGGACTCAACCAGTCCGTACCACTAGATTCATTAATCTACTGGATCGGATTGGTTCTATCCCACATCCATCGACTTCACGGCTTCGCATCTGCTGGCGGACGGGGAACTTATCGCAACCTCCACGGACAGCGTACTAAGTTTCCATGGGCTATAAGTCTTGTCCTGGCATTCTTCAAGACTCCGCGATGCCGCAACCCTACTCAAGCGATGCAGTGCTCTTGAGAAGACAGGACGATTGCGCGCTGCAAGAGCATTCCCCAGCCTACATGTGCAGTGCACTACTGGTGCTCGCTATGGCTTGCCATCGACTCCTTGGAGGATTGCGCACGCCGCACAAGCATTAACAGAATCTTCTGAAGCATCGGGCAGCACCGTAGCGCACGCGAGGGCTGATACACACTACTCACCACTCCTCAAGCTACCTGTCGCACTCAGGACCAGAATCTACGAGTTCTCATTCCAGCGACACTCAAACGCACATGCCGTTGAGTTTTTCTCATCTGTATCCTCCCGGTCGTTCTAGTCCAAAGGGGAGTCTGGGTGCCAGCCTTCAGGCCTTCGCAATCAGCTGTCGCAATTATCTGAGGGGTATGGAGTTCCCCCGTGGCGGCGGCAGGGTGTGGAAGGTCCAGCGTTCCGATGATGCGTAGGTGCGGTTTGCGAAACTCGGGAACAAGTGCACGTACATCCGAGTTGATGTGGATATGCGTGAGTGGGGACCGGGGACGGAGGACGTGTTTGGAACGGGGCCTATGGGCGGTATCACGTGGAAAGTGCTGGCGCTGCTGACCGATTTGGTCGCTCTCGCCGAAGACTAATCGTTACTGAAAGCCACTGCGATCGTCCATGATCCTCATCCCTCTGCTATGCAGTGCAAGCATCAAGCGTTGTCGCCGGGCTGGATGTCTTTGCACATGAGCGAAACGAGTCTTCATCGAGCGCTCTTTTCAACCACGGAACCCTGCCTATGCACATCCTTCTCGGCAGCTTTGCGACTACCAAAGTCTTGTTTGACGTAAGCACTCAAGGCTGACTCCCCACTCTCGAGTCGGCATGTCTTCGAGACCATAGCCCAAGTCCACTCTGTGCCAGCATGGACTCTTCGATCAAAGTCCAATTAGTGGCTTTTTGGACCAGGAATAGCAGCCCTGGGACAAGGTTGTTCATGAAAACTATAAGATGACGAACGTGCTCCTAGGCATACTACCAAAAGACCGTCACAGGGGCCTGCCGGTTGCTAAGGCACAGATGATTATCAGCGGAAGCCAGTGCAAGTGACAACTCATACTGAAACTGACTCTCGCAGCTGGGCGATTGGTGTTTGTTAGTGTGTATGAAGCCCGATAATAATCGCCCAGGAGATTATCTCATGGGCTGCCGCCTTCAAGAGCCTCTTCTCTGCTAGTATTGACAAGTACTAACTCTGAGTAAAGGTTTCAGAGCGTCCAAGCTTGCCGCCAATCCTCCTACTGACATCCCCAACGCCTCGGTCTTCTGATCTAGTCTCTCATGGAACTTTAAAAGGGGGACGAGTATCTTGAATTTGATTCTCTCAGGGCGTACCGAGATCCAAAGACCTGCAGAGGGCATCATGAACCCGAATTCTCCGCCCACCTCATCAATTCTAACGTTTATAGACAGAATCTCATGCGCTTGGTCAAATGGTGTATGCGTTACGGCTTCTTCAACTGACCGACTTGTTCGCAAGCTACGGAATGCGTCAGGCGCCCTGGGAACAATTATCTTCGTGACTCGCATAAGTGCGATCTGCGCTCCAAAGATGCATCGTCACCCCGGTATGAAGGGTACAGGCTGTGGGCTCGGCTTCACGATCAGCTTGCAGAGCAAGTAAAGCGGCTCATTGGCACGGTTGGAATGCCGTGGCCTCCAGCGAACTTGAAGGTAAGGCGGAAACAAAATTTGATGATGAGAGTAGTGAGGAGAGTAGTGAGGAGAGTAGTGAGGAGAGTAGTGAGGAAAGTACCCGAGAGACTAGTCACGAATATGGTGACAAGAGTAGTGACGAGGGCGGTGCTAGAGCTGGCAAGAGACCACAAAGGGCCGAAGTGCAAAGGTCCCTTGCTGATATTGGAGTACCTGCTGTTGACGATGCTGAGACGGAGGAACCTAGCACGAATAGCACGGGAGAAGGCCGAGCAGGAGGCGAGGGAGGCGGCTGAGACAGATCGGATCCCGGTTGGAGATGATGAGTACTCTGAACAAGAACGCAACGAGAAAGTTCGTCGGGGTGATCCTGGAAACAGCAATGGACGCTGCTGATACCGACAAGGATACCGACAGCGATACCGACAGCGATAATGATCAGGGACCATGCAGACCTGCGGGCGATGGTCAGGTGAGAATAAACACCGGGCCAGGAGCCAACACAGTCGGCAAAGCGGACAGTGCTTGTCGAGATGCTGAAAGCGGCATGGGACCAACAGCATGGCATCATATCCAACGAACAAAGCGACACCAGCCGCATGCGGAACAGTATGGTGATCTTGTCCATTGTTCGACGCCTTCCTTGACAGTCACTCCAGTCCAAGAACAAAGATCGACCAGAGCAGCCAATATTCAGACATACTCTGTTCGTCGTGCCAGGTGATGTGCAAATCTAGCTAATCTCACTGCGCGCAACCAGGTCAACCTCGTCCTCGGCAAATCAGCGACATTCGTTCCCGTCCGGACGACATGGCACAAGCAAGCGTGGCTGGGCCGCGAGAGGTATGGATCGAGTGGGAAATGAATCTGCCTGACGGCCAGCGGCAATTCCCTCCATCCAGCCGGCGGGAAGAGCTAGAAGAGCTGTGGGATAGTCTCAACGACGACTTTCGGAGAAACATCGCGCCAGTGGTCCAGGATTATGAGGTCGCTCTGAAGCAATTCCACGAGCAAGAAGACCACGTCCAGACGATGGATGAAATCAAAGAGCATTTTGAAGATTTCGATGGCGACGGTCTTGCTACCTTACAGGAGCAATTGAGGTCGCGCCGTGAATGGCTGCCGATGGTCGTGGCGTTCGTTAACTGTGTCGACCACATGCTCGAGATGGTCGAAAGCAGTGGCAGCGAGGAAGCCACAGAGCGCAGTTCTCGACTTCTTCGACGTTGGTCACGAGATTACCACGGAGTTCCAGGGCAGATCAGTCTGGTCGAAGAAGTGGCTCAAGAGATCGGCGAACTCGAAGCTGCGGTGAAAAAGATCTCGGAGTTCCGCGCGAAGCGTGACGAGGTGTCTCTGGGGACTGCGTGGATCGGCCATTGGAACATAGGTTCCGGTGGGCAATCGGTCGCAGTACACCTGTGGGTGAAGCAAGATGTACATGGCTGCATTGCCGATGTAAGTCTTTGTCATTCTCACGACGCGCACAGGTGAACAGGTCCTGACCGCCTGCGTAGCGTCTGGTTGTCAAAAATGTCAACACGAAGAATGCGGCCCCGTGGACATCAGGCGAGTATTGGTGGCCTGACGTGAAGAGGTGCAAAACGAAATACTTCAAGCAAAGCATACGTATGTTGATGGTCGTCCGTCCGCGTCGAAATAGAGGGGAGTGCATGCAGCAGCTGACCATTATATCGCCCGGCAGCTGTTGAAGTCTTGGCAAACTACCGTTTGCAAGACAAGTGTGGCAGCGAAGGAATGGTCAGACTGAGAAACTGGAGGATCAACCATGCAAAGCGACATCTGAGGCTGTATCAGGTCTGTCCGTTTTTGTCCTTTGGTGGCTACGAGGCTACTGACAATGTGTCGGGAAGGAATACTGCCCCTTCGGTGACTTGGGCAATCTCATCGAGGACGGAACTTCGAATGCACGAAGGGAGCAACGAGACTGGATTCCAGAAGCCTTCATCTGGTATGTCACGGCTCAACACGACTGCACCAGGATGCGCTACTCCCTTTGACAGCTCAATCGGTCGTTGCTGATCTTTTTGAACAGGCATGTCCTCGAGACCATTGTCCGTGTAATGATTCTCTGTGAGAGGGGCAGGCTGGAAGATGACCCCATCAGCGGCTCTCTCGATCGTCCACCCTGGGGTCAGCCGTGGGACTACATCATCCATCGGGATATCAAGACGCCAAACATATTCCTTGGCCCGCCTCTTCCAGATCGATACAGAGGCTGGCCTGCACCCAAGGTGAGAGACCGGCTTGGTTTACGATGGGGGGATGCAACAGAAGCTCACAAACCGGCTTGACAGGTGGGTGACTGGTCGTTAGCTACAATGATTGCGCGCAACGACTGGCGGACGGCCACGGGCGACGCCAACTGGTGGAGCACTGTCGGGACACGAGGTACGGTTCCTTCCTTGTCTTGAGGACCCCTGACTGAGTCCATGAGCGCTGACATTCATGACAGGATGCAAAGCTCCCGAGCAGTGCGCAGGACACCAGTGGGTAGGCCTCCCGTCGAGCAAGAGCGACGTGTTCGGTGTGGGGCACTTGGCCTGGTCTCTGATGGAATCGCGGTTCGAGAACGACCAGTACCCCTGGGAGAGCGAAGACGCGGCAGGCGAGATCCCGGACAACGAGTGCACGGAGGTCTCGCCCGGCGCTTCAAGGCAGTACAGCGCCGCGCTCGTGGACTTGGTGCAGAACTGCACGCGGTACGAGCCCAGGATCCGCCCGTCGTGGGCGGACCTCATGCAGCAGATCCAGGAGAACCAGCAGCACCATGTCCGCGACGCGTGGCCAGCCGATGCAGCGTTCTACGACCCGCGCCTCAGCGCCCAGCGCGAGAACTTCGCGCTATGGTCGCCGCTCCAAGACGCGGCGGCGGGCTTCCAGGGGCTGCCGGCGGAATTCGACCGTCTCCCCAAACCTCCTGGCGAGGTGGTTGCAGTCGACTCCGATCCGCCTGGGGGCGAAGCCGGGGCGGACTTCGAGCCGGGACCGGGATACGAGGAGCTGCGAACAGACGAGTCGTCCGTGGCGGAGAGCGAAGACTCATCGGTCTTGCGGCGGCGAGGCGGCAGTGAGGACCGCGCTCGAGCTGCCGGACAGACTCCTCGCCGGGGCGGAATATCGCCGGGCTCGGCGCACCCAAGCGCGACGAGCGGCAGTGGCGGCGAGGACGATAGTGGTGATGACGGCGATTCGTCGCGCGGTCCGAGTCCCCGGTGCGGGGTGGAAGTGAGACCTACCGCCGGCTCCAAGACGAGGGTCGACCACGGGGGGGGAGTGGAACCCACCGCTGGCACCGCGACCACTGCAGAGCCCGGCGCGGCTGCACCTCGCCGACGTCGCAAGCGAAGCCGCGAGGAGGCAGAGCGAGAGGACGGCGGGAATGCGGATTCCAGCCAGTCGGGCGAGGTCCCTGGACAGCCTCGTCGCCCGGTTTCGCAGACTGGTGAAGGAGCGCAGAGGTCGCCGCGGCGGCGGCAACCGCAGCGGAAACGAGGCAGAGGCAGACAAGCGCAGGTGAGGGGCGATGACGAGGAGGAGGAGGAGGAGGAGGAGGAGCTCGTGGGCCGCGAGCGGCGGGGTGGAGGGGAGAGGGAGGGTTTGGGCTCGGATGTTGTTGAGAGTGGAGGTGCGGAGGCGGGAGATGGGGACGGGGGAGGAGCTTTGGTGCCTCTTGTTTCTTTTTCTTCTTCTTCTGCTGAAGAGGAAGGGGAAGAGGGAGAGGAGGATGGAGCCGCGCCGCCACCAGGTCCGCCACCAGGCCACACGAGGTTCCAAAAGCCGGATGGGACGTATTACAGCGAGGCGGAATGGAATGCCAAGCCCTCGGATCGGGCGAGGCGACGGCATGGGCGGGGTTAAAAGGGAGGATTTTGTCCTGTCCTGTTTGTACTGTTTCTTCATCCTCAATCATACCCTCATCGCACCGACCGTCAGAAGAAATTTACACGTCGACCCGCGCGGTACTCTCAAATGCGTCGGCCTCCAAATAACTCCACTCGGGCACTTCCCGAATCTTCCGCCACATCTCCTTCTCCAACTTGTTCGCGGCCTTGGCGTAGGGGGTGTTCTCGGCGTTGTAACGCTTGCAATTGCGCACCAGAAGCAAGACGTCGCGGACAAAGTCGTCGACGCTCTCGTACTGATCTTGGTCGAGTTTGGTCTCCATGGTGCTCAGATCCATGGGCTCGGCGATGACGTCGTAGTAGTCGTGGACCTCGTCGCCGTTGACGGGTTGCAGGAAGGGCCAGGCGGAGGAGGAGGTCTGGAGAGCGGAGAGTAGTTGGAGGAGGAGGGAGTGGGCGGGGTTTCGGCGGGGTTGGCGGGCGAGGGCGTCCATGTCGGGGGACCAGCCGGTCTCTTTGATGGGGGCGAGGGTGAGGGGGTCGACGTTAGGGAGGGGTGCGCCGGGGGGGAGGTGGGACCAGGCGGCGGGGGGCGGGTGGACGCGGTAGGATTTGGAGACGGCGCGAATGTTGGCGTGGACGGCGGCTTTCTGTTTGAGGAGCAGGCGGCCGGACTCGAGGTAGCGGATCTTGGGCAGCATGGAGCACTGCATGATGGTGCCGCCTTCGTAGTCTTTGATGTAGCCCATCCACTTGGGCTTGTCGAGGGTGATGTCCTTGGTGAAGCCTTGCTTTTTGAAGTAGCCGATGGCGTAGTTGTCGGCGTAGGTGAGGAAGTGCATGACGTCGGAGGTGGCCTTGACGTAGTCTTTGAGGTGGGACATGAGGTGGGCGCCGTAGCCTTTGACCTGCTGGTCGGAGCTGATGGCGCAAAAGACGATCTCGGCGAAGTGGCGGCCCTTGAAGGGGCGGTAGGTGATGCCGCCGACGACCTCGCCGGGCATGCAGGCGGATTCGGCGTCGGAGGCGGGGGGCGGGCGCTTGACGATGGCGATGCTGAGGTGGGTGCGGTCGTAGACGAGGCGGGCGATGTAGTCTTTGGGCATCTTGGGGAGTTGCTTCTGGAAGATGCACTTGAGGCCGGTGAGGATGATCATGGAGCGGGGTTTGTTGTCGTTGTTGACGACTTGAAAGGAGATGTCGCCGTTGCGCTCTTCGATGACGGCGGGTTTCTCGGGGAAGGGGACGGCGGGTCTGTGGGTGATGTCGGGGGCGGCGGAGGTGGTTGTGGAGGCGGCGGTCGTGTGTTTGGAGACGGCGGAGGTGTCATGGTCGGCTCGAGGCGAGGAGGAGGAGGAGGAGGCGGAGGAATCGGAGGAATCGGAGGAGGGGGAGGGTTTGAGTCGTTTCGCATTGTGGGCGTCGCCATTCCGGTGTGAGTCGGCCTTCCGCTTGGGTGCTGAGATGGGCGAATCGGTGGGAGGAGGCATGACTGGAGATGGTGGAGGTGGTGGAGGTGGTGGAGGTGGTGGAGATGGAGACGGTGGAGATGGAGATGGAGATGGAGATGGAGATGGAGATGGTGTAGAGGGGTGTAAATGGGCTCGGCTGTCGGATCTACCCGCCCAAGCCGAGCCAGGTGTTCGTCCAGCATCATCAACAAAGACACAGACACAGACAGCATCATCATCATCATCATCATCATCATCGTCACTCTCACCACACAGCATCATCAGGCACGACACAGCATCATCAAGCACGACACAACCCCCCCCATGTCGCCCACTCCGCTCCTCCACCTCTGGGAAGCTTCGGCCAATCAGCCCTTCCAGTCCACCATCAGCAAGCACGCCCAATTCACTGTCGCCTTCCTCCTGCTGCTCGCTGCCCTACTCTTGACGGGGCTGTTTGGTCTGAGTATGTCACTCCTCCTCCCCCCTCCCCCCTCCTCCTCCCCCCTCCTCCCTCAACCAACACGCATGAACTGATGACATCTCCCAGACAACTCCCTCAAAAGCCTCCCCATCTATGCCGTCCCCGCCTCCCTCGCATTCGGGTAACCACCTTCTGTCCCCTCACCCCCGCCTCACCCCTCCCCGGCTAACGCGCCTTCCAGTTTCGGTGCCGTCTACATGATCTGCGCCGTCGGCGTCTACGTATGATCTCCAGCACTCGATGATACCACCCCATCAACCCCACCACCAAAGAACACCATGCCACCCCCACCACCCCTCTTCGCGGCCACCTGCTCCACCACCCGCGCTCCCCTCCTCCCCCTCCTCCGCACCATCGCCTTCGCCAAATCCGCTCGAGTCCACCTCACCCCCACCGGCCTCCGCTTCACCACCGCCTCCACCAGCGTCCTCGAAGCCTTCGTCCACCTCCCCTGCCACCTCTTCACCACCTACAACTACCACCCGACACCTCCACCCTCCTCTCAAGACGATCCCCCTGACTCACCCGTGTTCGAAATCAACCTCGCATCCCTCCTCGAAACCCTGAACATATTCTCCCTCTCCGACCCTATCGCCTCGAGGAAACCTGCGGGAGGAGGACAAGGGGACCGTGATGCCTTCGCCGCACACCGCCTCCGTCGCCACGCGGGCTTCACCGCCCTCTCGAATCACACATTCGGCGTGGACGGCGTCTGCACATTCACCTACGACGGCCCGGGACAGCCTCTGCGCCTCCACACCTCCGAATCCGGCGTCACCACGACCGCCGACTTGACCACCTACGAGGCGGAGACCACCGAAGAAATCCCCTTTCATCGGGAGAATGTGGCCGTGAAAACCATCATGCCCTCGTCCGCCCTCCTCGACGCCGTCACGGAACTGGCCCATGTGAGTCCCGAGACCGTCACCATCACCGCCACCCCGTCCTCCCGCCCGGGTGCCCATCTCGCGCTCAAGGCGTCCGGAGCCCTGGGCGATGCTCGCGTGGAGTGGAGGGCGGGTGATGGTGCCGCTGCTCGTGGTGGTGGTGATGGGGCTGGGATTCTGGAAACGCATCAGTGTGGGGAGAAGATTTCTGCGAGGTTTCGGTTTGGGTTGCTCAAGGCGGCCCGGAGTGCCATGGGCGTCGCCACCAAGGTGAGCTTGAGGCTGGATGGGGACGGGGTGTTGAGTGCGCAGTTCTTGGTCGAGGTGGAGGGTGCGGGAGAGGATGGGGTGGTGTTTGTGGATTTTCGGGTGGTGCCGCTTGTCGATGATGAGGAGGAGGAGGAGGACGAGGAGGGAGAGGATGGTGGGAGGAGTGGGGAGGAGGAGTGAGGGCTGAAGTTGCTGTCTGTAGCTACGAACACGGGAATGAGGCTACGTTGATCTACACAAAAAAGGAAGAAAACAGAAAAGAAAAAACAGATTCACTTCGTCTTCCCATCTGCTCCTCGAGATCTCAACTTCCGATCCGTCGGCGGCGGGGGGGCATCCTTCTTCTTCTTCTTTGCCGGAGGTTTGGACGCCACTTTGGCCTTTTTCACCGGTGGAGCCTGATCGTCTCCTTCACCATCACCACCACCACCACCACCATCATCGTTATCGTCATCGTCCTTCCTGCGCTTCTTCCCTTTCCTCCCGCCATGACCTCTCCCCTTCTTTCGCGCTTGCTTCGGCGGCGGCCGGGGCGAGGGACTCCGGAGTTCCGCGCCCGGTTGACCGCCAGGAGGACCATCTTCATCATCATCATCATCATCGTCATCATCATCATCAGAGTCCGCGCCAGACCGACCGCGGCCATCCCTCGACGGCTTCGGCCCTGCTTTCGCCGGCCGCCGACCCAGAACCCTCGGCTGCACCTTCGCCAGCAACGAGTACAACGGCCACTTCTCCTCACCCACCCACATCCCCTCCCGAAACCTCGGGTCGTCCGCCCCCGCATCCCTCAAGCTGCCCTCGGCCGCCCTCACGTCACTCCCCACCACCCGCTGGATCCTCCTCAACACCCACCGAAACGTCGGCCGATCCGCGACCCGGTACCGAATACACCTCCGCACCAACCCGACCAGCTCCGCCGAAAACTCCTCCTCCACCTCCCTCGTGAACCCCGACTCCCGCGCCAAGCCCTCCCCCGTGTCTGCCGGCCGATCCTCCACCTCCATCCACCCCTGCTCCCACGACAGCCGCGCATCCCCCTCCACCCGATGCATCAACGACCACAGCACCATCCCCACCCCATACACATCCGTCCACGACCCGGGCTTCGTCACCGCCGTCCACGTCCCCTCCACCACCTCCCCCGCCACCTCGGGCGCCCGACACCCGGGCGTCCCCGCGAGGTCGAACTCCGCCGGCGCGCGCCGATCGCGCGGCCCGATCATCAGCGCGAGCCCGAAGTCCCCGACCTTGGGCGTCGGGAATCCGCGCCAGCGGTCCCGCAGCGCCGGGGCCAGCATCAGGTTCGCGGGCTTCCAGTCCCGGTGCACGATCAGCGGCCACGTCTCCCCGCCGGGGTCCAGCTGCGGCGCGGGCGCGTGCGTGTCGAGCGTGCCGCGCTCGAAGAGGATCCCGACGCGGCACAGGCTTTCGAAGGTGTGCCAGAGCATGCTTTCGTTGTGCGGGCGGCGCGGGCTGGAGATGAAGACGTCGTGCATGTCGCTGAAGGGGCAGAATCTGGGTTTTGGAGGGTTTCCGACGTTAGTGAGATGGGCTCTTTTTTTCAGAGAGGGGGGGGGACGAACTCTTGATAGAGGCGGAGGTGGTGGCGCGGGGTGTCGAGACGCCAGTTGCGGAGCGTCACGATGTTCTCGCTGCCGATGCGGCCGCGCAGCTTGTAGGGCGCCAGGACCTCGATCAGCGTGCTCCGGCTGTATGCGAGCGGCGTTTCGTGGTGGCGCGGCGGGTACCAGTAGTTCACGCCGTCCTCCTGTGTGCTTCGCGTCAGCGTCTCCTGAACCGTGCCGCGTGACATCTGGCCTCAGAATTGATGCGTTGTCGGGAAATGCCAGCCTTACCCAAAGACACCCGGGATGTGTCCTGTCCGCACGCGAGCTCAGGATCGGCTCGCCATGTTCGTCACAGCTCGGCCCGGTGTCCTTGATGGCGACTCTCTGTGCCCCCGGAAGTAGCATGTCAGCGAGGGTAGTACGGGGGATGGGGGGAGAGGAAAAGGCGTGCAGCGGCAGCGAGTACGTACATCGACGATGAGGCCCTTGCGGTTCTGCTTCACCCACAACCTCACGCTGCCGTAAGAGCCGCTAAAAACCTCGTCAGCACGTCTGTCGAAGTACCCATTCTCGACAAGGAGTCAACACACAGTCCCAGCTGCCACGAACCGACCCAGTTCCGGCCGAGCGCAGCCTCCCTTTCGCGCGCGCCACGGAACTCGCGCGCCTCCTCTCTCACTGCAATGACCGTCTCCGGTGCAAGCGTGTCGCTGCGGCTGCGATAGGCGTCCAGCTCCCCTCTCAGCTCCTCCTGCAAGTCCTCGACCCTCTCCAGGCTCGATCCGCACTCGCGCGGGCCACGCGCGAGCACCTTGGCGACGGCCGCCAGACACTTCCCGTCATCGGCCGCCGCGTCGCCGTAAGCCAGGTACGCTGCCTTCTTCTCCGCCAGCACGGCGTCGACATCCTCGTACGGGTCCTCGTAGTCCCAAGCGTCGACCTCCTGCTTGTTCGCCTCGTAGACTTCCTCGAAGTCGTGCAGCAGTCTCAGTTCCCGGGCAATGTCCCTCCTGAAGTCGTGTTTGAAGCTGCCGTCCCAGCACTTCTCCAGCGCCTCGCGGAAGCTCGCCCGGACCTCGCCCGTCCCGGCTCTCAGTTTGATCTCCCATTCGATCCAGGTCTCCCGATCTGGGTCGGGGACGGCGGCGCTGGCCATTGCTGCAGCAGATTGATGACGGGGAGTGTTGGAGATGTGGCATGAGCATTGATGGGCGGCCTAGGGGTGCATTAAGAATTGGGCAAGCAAGCCGGTCTGCATCCGGAAGCCGTGTGAACAAAGGCGAGCAATGTCTGAACAAAGGCTGTCCCGCATTGAGCTCGAAGTCATTTTGTGCATCATATTCATTGTGCATCAATGGAACTTTTGCACGTCTTTGCAGCGACCTTCCGCCTGGCGCGGCTGTGACGTGGCAGAAATGCAATATACAACTGTCTTGTGCGAGGAGATACCAACACCCCTTTTCTGTTGTTGGAACCGATGTAGGCAGCGGTCCATCGGTCAACCAACTAGTCAAGAGGTCGACAGGTCAAGTGACAAGCATTTGAGAAGGTATTTTGAGCAGTCAGCAGCATCATCAGACGATCGGCTCTATCAATAAAAGGTCGCAAGCAGTCCGCCTCGCCAACGAGCACTCCTCCATATGAGCAAACAAGCTGGTTGATGGAAACTGACGTGAGGCTCGACCTGCCCTCTGCCAGATATCTTCTGTCTACCAAGCATCGCCACCAATCCGTTGCTCCGGTGATCTAACTTTACTTCGCTTGTGCGGTTCGTTTATAGGGGTATCGTATCTCCGCTTTCGATCGCCGGACCTGTGCTCAGCAGCTCCCTGCGCTGAAGCATCCGCAGCATCAAGACTCATTTCGGCCAAGGCCCCTGCCATGGAAGGGCTGTCTCCATGTGGTACGGCGTCCCCTTCACAATCGACATTGTCCCTAACCACGCCGCCCGTGATGTCGTCATGAGGAGCCTCAACCGACGGCATACGAGGAAACGAGTCCATGTCGTCCGGAGGCCCTGCTGCCAAGTCCACAAGGGGACCACCAGTCAGCCACTTGTCCTCCTGTATCCGCACATTTTTCACCCCGAGCTCGCGCAGCGGAGTGTCCAGGCCACGCTCTTCCAGCATATCGACAATATCTTGGGGTGCCTCCGCACCCTCAACATGAGCACGGACTTCTGCAAGTATTTCCGAGAAACTTGGTCTGTCTGTCTGGTGGTACTCGAGGCAGCGCATGATGAGTCGTCGCAGTGCGGAGGAGTAGCGTTTGCACTCTCGCGCCCTGAAGTTCGGTTGCAGCAGCGTATCAGGATCGCCATCGTTTCCGGCTTCATCCTCCCACTCCAGGCGGTGATCACCCGGTTCGGCCCCGAAGCACATGGCATTAGCGACGTTACGCTTGATCGTGATAACTGAATGGCCATACTCGATGAGCGACCACATGACCATGGCAACTCCCCAGACGTTGGTATTGGAATCCATGCGCCGTCTTTCGTCCTCGCTCGGGTAGATGTGCAGAGTCTGCTCGGGAGCTCTGTTGTACCGAGTGCCACAGTAATTGAAGGAGTTTGATGGTGTCGTCGTGCAGTGGTACAATTCTAGATACGCCAAAATCCCCGACTTTGCCAGTCAGTAGGTGCGCAGCAAAAACTAGCATCCACGTACTCTTTGGGATCGCATAGCCCTCACCATAGTCCTGTCCCGGCTCGCCCAGAAACACATTTGCCGACTTCAAGTCGAGATATAGGATGACTTCCCAGCCAAGCTTACGTCCAAGGTTTCCTGGCTGCCCACCCATGTGGAGGCCAGCATAAACAAGGGATTCGAAACACAGCCAAAGGAAGCTTTCCTGTAGACCGTTAGCGGATGGCTCCCGCTCGAGGTCGCTAGTATGCACCGGCAGCCAAGTTCTCTTGATCCCATCCCGTTTCTCATGCAGCTTGACAAGCGCGGCATCTTTCTCCTCTTCAAAGGCAGATTTGATCTCCAACCATCCGAACAGTCTTGTCCTATGGAGATCTAATGCAGCCCTGCGAGCGGGTTGATCCAGCTTCGCCTCATCTGGTAGGCCAGGCTTTGTACTCGGCTCTGAACACAAGCGATGTGGTCAGCGAAGGTGCCACATTGATAATGGAGAACACAAGCCAAGAAAAGTCCTGGTGGCTACCTCGAAGCTGCAGCTGGAGAATCAACATAGCTAAAGTTCTTACTCACCCTCAGCCGTCACAGCATTGATGGCCTCCCGGTATTGTTCTCTATACCATTTCGTAAATTGTTTCAGGTCGCCGTAAGGGCAGTATTCTCTGCAGAGGCGAGAATTAACATTTGAGGTCCCTAGGCGGGCCAGTCCCCTTGAGACCTACAAATATTGCGTGTACATATACTGATCCTCGAACACTCGCCAAGAACGCTGATGAACGATACTCTTGGAGAAGCGGAGATAGTACATCGCAGCAATCTCGTTCGGGCAAGTGAGCTCTGCGCTGTCAGGTTGCAGCGGGTCGTGATGAAAGAAGTTCACCTTGTCCGCCCAGGCTTTCGGCGTCAAAGCCGTATCTTTGATGACACAGCGCTTGCTGTATGTTAGCAGGACATGAATCATTACGCTGAGGCGAAACGTACGTCTTGAATCTAACCGGTGCGGCTTTGTCGTAACCACAGACTTGGAGCTCCGTACGAGCCTTTGGTGAAGATGTCCCAGCCTCCCACCCATGAGTGGCCCATCCCGAACTGGTCTCTCAGCCTTTGCTGCATCTGCTCGGTGTTCTCGAAGGTCGCTAGTCCCTCAAACATGTCCTCGATCTCGATTTCCAGTCTTTCCGCCGAGTGTTGCCAGTCTTTCACAAGATCATCCATGTACTTCGCCACGGCTCTGCTGGATGTCTTCTTGTCACTACGTGCTCTATCGATTAGTGCCTGCCTCACATCAGCCACGGCAGTCTTTGGCCGTGTATCAAAGCCTCTGAGAACACTTTGAAATGCTTTAACGCAACCAAGAAACTTCCGATGATCCAAAAACTCCCTGCCTTGTGGACCCAGTCTGGGTGCAATGTTCACACCAATGATTTCGGATGATTTGTCGACGTCTCTTTGTGTTGGAAGACACTCGTCGATGCGATTTGCACGCCCTAGGAGCGAATCTCGCTTGAGGACGATATTTAGTACAGTCTGCATCAGCGGATACACCTTCTGACAAATGGCATGGGAAGGTTTTGGTAGTCTCGGGTCCAGATCTGTCGCGCTCTGGCAAGCTGCGGGTCATTGTCTGCTGGACCAAGATCGTGTCGCTTAAGGAATGCTTGCTCCTGTAGCCAGTCCCACAGCTCTTCTGGAGGACGGTCGGCCATGGCTGCAGTAGGCGCGGCACCTCCAGTCGACTATTGGTGAGATGAGGAATATTTGGTTTGATGATGTCCACCACGACGCCACAGTGGGCTTCGTCCAGGTCTTTTGTTCCGTGCATGCCATCGCCGCATCAGGACACCGCCTTCCTGGACCTCTCTCTGCGTTGCTTTGTCCGTTCAAGCGTACCTCAACCGTATGCAGAGCTCAAGCAGACAGACTGGCGCCATTTTGGGCCCAGTGCACACGGTCTCAATTACGCTTGTAGCATTTTCCGAGCTGTCGCAGTGCATGAGTCAATTTTCTCGCAGGCCGCCATGTCAGCTACTACGACCCATCAGAAAGTCACTGCTTTCATCACGCTGATACTTGCGTTGGATTGGCCGAGGGATTGTCAACCCAGGCACTTGACCAGACCTCGACCGTCACCAGGACGTGAAAGACTTGGACCCCCAATGCTGCACGGTACTGGTCGAGCTTCAAGCTTGGCCTCACATTGGTGAGGCTCCCAGCCATCTCCCCAGTCAATCTCGTCCTCTCGCTGGTCGACAGATATGAACGCTGGCGCCGGCTTTTCGATACTTGGCAGGATACCGATGCGTGGCAGGTCTGTTGCAACAACGAGGGGTGCAGTCCGCGCTGTGCTTCTTCTGTTCAACACTCGTCGGCATCCTGTGAGAAGTGGCCTCAAAGTCGCGATATTGGCAGCTGTGGTACCCACGCCCACTTCGACTATTGTCCAGATCACTGCGTGTGTCATCGTATCTAAAGTCTATAGGTCAGCCGATGCATTGAGTGTGGTCCTGTCGCGCGTACAGAGGAAGTCTCCCGCTTCACCATCATACTCTGACTTCAGTCCATTGAAAAACGGCAGACGTACGAACGTCGCGGCAGATCCCAAGGCTCCCAACGCAAGGATGCCAGCCACGAGTCGCTTCTGATGGAGCGGCATGGTCGTCTGCCGTACCACGAAGATGGGGAGTACCGCGATCGTCCAATCTGCCATAGCATTGAGGCCAGAGATGCCGTAATTGAAATCCAAAAACAGTTCGATATTTGCGCAGTGGTGGCCTTTGATATGTCTGGTCTCCCAATATGCGCTCGGCGGATTGCACTGCAACATAAGCACGACGACAAAAGCCACGCTATAAGCGACCGAGACCGTGAGCACGACGTAGATGATGCGACGATGCACCTTGTTGCGTGCGACTCGAAGAACGAAAAGGCTTATGGCGAATTTGAGGGTGTTGTTGGTCACAATGTACAGCATCTCAACGGCAAGTATGTACTGGAAGGTCATGAGCGCAGACCAAGTTCAGGATTGTCAGACTACGACTGACCTGCATCGCCTTTGACCTGTGCCATGGCGAGATCTGCGACGTATGCATGCCACCGCCGTGTATGTAGACCCCGATCTGGCCAATCAGATACGCAGTCAGAAGAAGCTGAGTAGCTGCCATAGTCCAGTCGTCGCGCCCAAAGTGGCGAAGCATGTATGCCCGCACATAGACCCTTAGGCAAAATGTGAGCCATGATGTAGCAAAGAACAGCACAGTGGTAGCCAGAAATGCGCGTCGCTTGTCGGAGTGCATTCTGGGGATGTGCGTGCCATGGAAGGAGAGTTCATGTGGTCGGAGGGCTTGTGACATTTTATTCTCTTCATCGCCAAGCTACGTCAAAGTGCATAGAAGCAAGATGAGTTCAACATGACTTCGCTGCCGCTGGCGATTTCCAGCCCGATTCATGGCGGGTATGCCTTGGCAAGCTCAAGGGGCGACTAGCGGGCTCGCGTCGAGCGCGGTGGAAGCAGCATTGAAAAGTCATCCGTAGAGGCATGGTCATCCATCGAGACTTTCCTAAAAGGGGTGAAGAAGCTCGCTACAGGTCCCAAATGCCGCAGGCTTCAGGCGCTCCGGTCTCCATAACGCCATGTATCCGAGATATAGCCACGTCGGTTCGTGGTGTGCCCTGCATGCTCCCTAGCACAGTCCCAGCCGCGGCCAGGGTCATTGCTGAGCGCTGCGGTCTTATACGAGAGCCTCAGTGACCATCCTGTGACCTGTGGCGGGGAGTACAAGCGGGACTTGATGATCCGGACCATTTGGTCCATCGCCGTACCTGTCTCGTCCAGCTGTGTCGTCACGTGGCTTGTGAAAGTTCTACTGAGTGCAAAGGCTGCAAACTCAGCGGTCCGAAGATGCTCGATACTGGCAGCACATCCCAGGCCATTGTGCTTCCTGCACGTAGCATCATTCCATGCAACTGTCGCCTTGATGGCTGGACTGCGTAGCTGGACGATGCAACGTCAGCTTCGCGGAGCTCTCCCGCTGACCGTGTCCCGTGGAAGTAAGCGACATGGTGTAAGGACGCTCAGTCCGACTCGCAAGGCAGTATACTCGGGACAACGGTCCTTACGGCTTGGCGGCTTGGCGGACCGTATCTGCGTCGTCCAGCAGCCAGTGACGCCAGGGACCAGTGTCATCAGGCTAAGTTGCATCGTTGGAACCGCTTTCCGATACGATCGACTGCCTGTCATCGCAGTGGGTTGCTTGTTGACGCCGTCAAATATCTATCGATACGGTAGAACCTGACCCAGCTCGTCACATTTCGACTCGATCTCATAAGATTGGTTGACGTTTTGAGTGCGCTCTTGAGAGGCAGGCAGGCAAAAAGCATGTGAGCATATTGCATTCTAGCGCATGTCTCCTAGAGCAAACCATATATAGACGCGTCCAGTAACCTGCCAATGCGATCATCCAACGGCCACTGTCATTCAAAGTCCTCCAAGCCATGCATGCATGCACATCCAAGTCGGATTCGTCACTCATCACTCATGAAAGCATTACAGAAACATCCTGAGCAACTTGTTCTTGCTCTTCACCTTCCGGGGCGTCTTTCCCGGGATTTCCAACGTGGGCTGCTTCACCACACTGTAGACCGGCTTGCTCTCCTCCTTCGCCACGGGCTCAGCAACCTCTGCCACCGTCTCACGAACGCTCTGCGTCCTTCGCAAACTCGAAGGCTTGTTCTCGCCGAGCAGAGGAGTGAAAGGTCGCTCCATCGTCATTGTCAGTGTGCGTAAAGCCGACTGCTTATGCTTCGCGGGATTCCGCAGGTCAAAGTCTTCAGGCAAGAAAGCCTCTGGCGCGTTGTGGAAATCCACCAATGGTGGCCGACTCGGTCTTCGCTGCCGACTATCGCTGCATCGAAGCTTCGGCTGCGGCGGCCGGTCTTCTTTCAAGACAGAATCTTGGAGTGACGAGCTCACACTTGTGTAGCTGGCATTGCGCTTGGAGCTGGAGAAGTTGCTTGCGATGCTGGCCATACTGAATTTGCGCATGACGTGGTTGGCCGAAGCTCTGATCGGATCAGTACGTCTGGGTGCCATTCCAGGATACGGCAAGATCTCCTTGGTCCATACATCAGAAAGCAAGGCCTCCAAGCGCACTCTGTCGGCTCGGCGAGGTGCAAGAGTCTGTACGTGACTTGGCATGGCCACAGTCTGAGACCTTCCAATTGGCAGCGATGCAGTCGAAGTGTTGTCGAGGGCTTCCTTGACCGCTTGCGTGTTCTTGATGACAACTTGGTTCAGGTCCGTAGTTGGGCCAACAGTCGCTGTGCGATGCACCGACATTTGCTCCACAAACGTACTCGGCTTGCCAAAGGCTTTCCCAATGCTGCGCATTTCGGCAATCAAGGGCGAGTGCAATTCAAAAATGTTGGTGACACCATTGGCCACAGCTTGTGTCTGAACGCCGATACGTCCTGCGAGCTGATCACGCCAGATGTCGTGCTCTTGGGCCGAGCACGCTGTGAAATGGATCTCGTACATGCGTGCCGTGTGCTCAAAGACAAGCTTCCAGGAGTGCGGTGTGGTGCACGACTGAAGGCCCTTCAAATTGTCGCATTCAGCAACGGTTGCGTTCGCAAGTGCAATACCGGCCAAGGTGCTGTACCGCTGCTGGTCATCCGCTGCAGTTGCAAGGAGCAACGTCGACTCAAAGAGTATGCATATGACATAGCAGCCTTTGACTCGCTCCCTGGTCCGATAGGCAACATGCAGGCAGCCACACAAGATGACCTGCCCGAGAAGCTGCAAATAGACGGATCTTGGAACCTGGCTGGAGAAAGTGAGGCGCTCGCCAATGAGCCATGTGGCGCCAAGAGTGCGGACGTCGGTGTGGTTTTCTTTGGCCTCATTCATGCGGCGGCAGACCCCGTTGATGTCTCTTTGTAGTCTCTCCACGATACCGTGGGATACGGGGTCGTCGCAGACGGGCGTGAATTTGCAAAGGTCATCGAACAGCAGCTCGTATCTAGGCAGCCGCTGGATAGGCTGTGCCACAGTCAGCTATGCCTGCGAAAATTGGCCAATCGCGTACCTTAATGAGGAGATCTTTCAGGGTCAGAGCCTTGCGCCTGTTGATCTCACGATTTTTCGTGGGATGAATTGCACCGGCTAAGGTCTCGATGGCAGCGTCGTACTCTGACCTGCAGTAGTATCGTCAGTGGACCGAGTATAAAGGCATCTTGATCGGGTACTAGCCAGGTGGTCATGGACTCCTGAAGCTGTTGGATATCCATGCGCACTAGCTCGTAGTACCCGCCAAAGTTCTTGTATTCCCCAAATTGTGCAAGGCGGTCGGAGAACACGGCTGCGACTGCAGCGACGACCTCGGGATCACAGGACAGCCCATCGACTGCCTCGTCTTCGGACGATCGACTAATGTTTAGCGAGCGTCTTGGATGACGCAGACTGCCAAAGGCTTTACGCCTCGGCGTTGTACCATCCACGCTGTGCCACCGATGATGCCGATGTACGCCCAAAGGTCGGGCAGGAAGTTGACGCTCGGAAAATGGCACGCAATGTCGAAGATCTTCAATGATTTCCTGGTGCAAGCAAATGAGCCGCGCCAGTGTCGTGGAAGCGCGATTGCGCACCGAGCTCTGACAGTCTGTTTGATATCCCAGGATCGTGGAAAGAGCCTATCGAATATCAGCCCTCTGACCTTGCCACGGCAGATATCGCGGTCGAGTCACTTGCATTATAAAGTGCTTTCAGGTCAGCGACGTAGCCCTCTTCAGTAAGAATCAGCTCCTGGACTTTTTCACGTCTTTTGCGGGACCGCTGTCGCGCCGCTGCATCAACAATCGACCGCTGTGTATCATGTGAAGGCCGTGGGTCGGACAGAATGCTGCTGCGTTGTTGATCGCGCCGCCGCTTGCTGTTGCGGCGAGAAATCGTAGCAATGCTGGCGCTGGCGATGGTAACGGCGGCCGACTTCACAGCGGTCACAAATGCAATGGAGGAGGCATGCGATCCAGTCTTCTGGTGGTTCGATCGCAGGTGCTTCGGAGTCGACCGTTGTGCTTTGACTTCAAAGTCATCTAGAACCCAGCGCTGGCCTCGAGGCGTCACATTGAGCGGCTGTGCCGATTTGCGTTGCCTGAGCTGGCTGACCCATTGCTGAAATGCTCGTGGTTCCGGTGACGGAGGAAGGTCGTCCAGCTCATCATTGCCGAGGGCAGTGGCATCACGCCGACCAGCGATCGTCTCATCGGACCCGGAAGGTGTGCTGGGCAGCTTCACACAGGCTGGACTGTCCTCCTCCTCATTTGCGTCCTCCGCTACCTCGCCGAGCTTGACATTATCTGGCGCCTGACCATCACTCGCTTCCGAGTTTTGAGCAGTCTGAAACGCCGAAGTCCAACTGCCGCGCCGGCTTGCAAATCCTGTGAGATTGAAGGTGGAGGCTGATCGTGCTGTCGTTTCGCTGACGTGCTTGCGGCTGAGCAAAGAGGAGACTGACGACAGTGAACTAGTCGATATGCTGCGAATCTTGTGATGTTGTACGGTGGCATTCGAGCTCACTGAGGATCGTGAAGCACATAAACTGCCGTTAGCATACATGGTGGGCGAGGCGATTGTGGCCATGAAGCATCACGGACGCCTTGCCATTGTAGATATGCAGATGAACGGTGTCGGCAGAGATTGAAGAGAGAGACTTTACTGACACGCCGGTAAGCACCATGGGGTCGAATGCGTCGTGGAAGCGATTGCAAGTCCACACCACAACGCTCTTTCTCCATGCAGCTAGCATGTTGGCAATCGCCTTGCGGACAGTAGCAGCCGCGAATACCCATGAGAACGATGCCTACCACGCTGGTGAGTTGACCAACGTGCCTGTAACCTGCTTGCTGGAGAAATTGTGCTTGCCGCGCGGACGATAACATATCCACGCCGACCAGATGACGCGCGACTCGGCGGCAGGCCATGTACTTGGTGATACTGGAAACCCCTTCGAGGCGGTGGATAAAGGGCTGACGACAACTCATGTCGGAGTGCCTCATGTTCTATATGGCCTCACTGCCGTGTGCGAGGACCCTGAAGCGTCTTCGAATTGAGCGAGATGCAGTCATTCCCACAGTCAACCAACCGGTGGGGAGATCAGCATTTGATAATTCAATGTACGTTGCAGACAGTCAAAAGCATCATGATGTAGTTTTGCCATCGCAAGGAGCAATTCAATCAGGAATGCCAAGCACTCAGCCGGGATCGACTCATACCAATGTTGCCATAGAACTATATGACATATCTGGTTGCGGGGCTCGAAGATCGACCAAACCCTGCGATATGCTGGTTTCCAAGACAGAGAGATTTCATGATCGAGTCCCACGCACACGCTGCGCATTTGCATAACGATCTTTGAGTACGTGTGAGGAGGGCATTGTAAGGGATGGTGGAAGCAGTACAAGCAGTACATGCTCGCCCCTGTCGTCGAAACTGTTTATTATATCGGTCATCGCACGACTCATTTTGCCGCTGTGTTCTCGGTCATTCTGAAGTACGTGTGGACGATGCAATGGAGTCATAAAGGATCGTCACGCCACAAGAGTTCCAGGAATCAGTACCTGCCTTAGTCTGCCCAGAAGCTCCGCTAGCGTCACGATGGCACCGTCGTCCCCCGTCGCTTCCAGCTGCGCATCGAGTGATGAGTGTTCGGTAGCTAATCGTATGACTCGCGATAGATGAGCACGACCACCATATCATGGACTCTCGTCTTCTCCCGCCTCCTCTCCTCGTTGTTTCGGACCCTCGAACTGTCAAACGACCAGACCGCACCAGCATCCCCGATACTGCCGCTTTCTGCCTAGCCCTGGCGCGGGGAGAACGTCGCCCAGCATTGCCTTGCATGCGCATCCAGGGGCCGGCCTCCCAATGAGTCAGAAGTCATGGCTCATCCAGGTCACGAGCGTTCGTGCCAATATCGCGTTCTCAGCCGGCACCACTTTACGCGTGCCGCGTGCCAATCACGACGGCTGCTTCTGCTGATTAAGTGCGCTGTGTCCACGCAGACTTCTGCGGCTTCGTCGCCTCCGGCCTTTGCGTTTGGACGATGGGCGAGACGTCGCATGCGATGCATAAGGTATCTGCCGGGTCATCACCAACGAACGGGGCTGAGCTTGATTGTGTGACACCGCTGCCTAGGGGCTGGCAGGCGGACATATAAGTACCTCCCTTCTTCCGTACCTCGCTTCCTGCACGCATCTGGCGCCCAGCTGGCATGCACAGTCTTACGCTGAAGGCCTCCGACCAAGACCTGGTGTAGAGCGCCGCTGCGGTCAGAGATTGCGGACTGGCATTCCCGAGCCACAGCCGCAAGACATCTCTCGTCCTGTGATTCGGAAGTACACGGCACATGTCACAAATGGACAGGATGTTCACCACCAGCCGCAGCAAGCCTCACCGAGATTCTTTCTCTGGTAGAGTCGGCAAGAGCAAAAGGCAGAAGTCTTTCAAGGAACACGCACCGATCCGCAAGGTTGCAACACAACAACAATTCTATCCCCCCTCATCGCAAACACCCCTGACGAAGAGCCCTGCAAGCAGCTCACCGACATCACCGTGAGTTACCCCAGATAATCGTCGTACCATCTTCCCTCACAAGGCAAATTGACACGCAACCTCCAGCAATCTCAACTCCTCCATCGTCACCATCAGCGTCGGACCCTCCCAACGCTTATTTGCCGCCCACGAAGACGTCCTCGCCAAATCAAATTACTTCGCCCAGGCCTGCCGTGCGCAATTCTTCGAAACAGCCGGCAAACGCATTGATCTTCCCACCGAAGAACCCGAAGTCTTCTCCGCCGTGCTCGAGTTCCTCTACAAGGGCGACTACAGCCCCAAACTCATCTACGACAAGAGAGCCTCGAGCTGGTATCTCGACGACGCCGAAGGCCGCCAGGATGCCAAAGGCGAGAGCGTAGTGTATACTGCTGGGATCGGCGGTGCGGTGCTGAAGGACACGGTGATATACGTAAGTCTTTCCCCACAGTCACCTCACATGGGCCTCTCTCCCCATCTGACACAACCTAGTGCTCAGCGACGCTCTACTGCCTCCCCGAGCTCGCCCGCCTTGCCCTCAAGAAGCAAGGCCTCCAATCCGGCGTTCAATGCTCCACCATCCTCTCTTCCGCCCGCTACGCCTACGCCAATACTCCCTCTTCGGACTCCAAACTTCGCGCACACTACCTCGCTCTCATCATCCGGAGCCGGAGCACGTTCAAACGCTCCGGAACCATGCAGATGGAAATGGAAGCCGGAGGCTCGCCGCTGTTCTTCGACCTATTTGTGGCCATGGTGAATCATCTTGACGACATTGCGGGTGCGAGGACGCCGCGCTGAGCATGAGCTGTCGCTGCACAAGAGACGGTACGACCGTCAGCAACTGATGGCGAGCGAGACCTGACCCGGATGACTCCTTTGACAGCCGATCCTTTGGCCTGGGTGACTCGGTGCACTTCCTGACACATTAGATGTAACAACACATCGACATTCAAGCGGCGTTACGGCAATCATTGACTAGCAGAGAAGCAGAATGGACTGTGCTTGCCGCTCTATGAACTTCCCCCCTTGTAAAAGACAAATTGTATACTAGCAACTCCATGATCGAAGCCTACGGGACACCACTTCACTGCTCCGCAGCCACGTCGAACCCGCACAAGTGTAGTCCTACCCCTTCACAGCCGCAACATTCGCCCTTACACTCTCCTCCAAACTCGTCCATCCCTTCCCATAATGCTTCCTTCCTCAACAGCTCCTCCGCCCTGCCATTCGGCACCTTACTCAAATCCCTACCCAACCCCTCCACATCTTCCCACCTCCCCTCCGGCTTCACCTCCCTAAACACCCTGAACACATCATTCCAATTGAACGGCTCTGCAAACCCAAAGATCCTCTCCCCATTCGCCTCCGGATCCACCAGGGCAACCACATGCAACCGCGCATTATCGTCCACATCAATGAAATACTGCGGCGGGTACTGCAGCGGCTCCTTCTTCCCGACGAAAGCGTCGTTAACCGAGCCCGCGGTGCTAGAGGAGAAGGCGCCGTCCGGGTCGAGAATGGCGCCCATATTCCAGTTGGGAAGGACGGCAGAGACTTGGAAAGGAGGATTAGTTTCCTCGACGACTTTCCACACGGCTTTCTCCGCTTCGGTCTTCGAGGCGCCGTAGACGGAGAAGGCGTCCGGATCTTCGGACTCCCAGGCTTCGCGCACGGTTTCGTCGTTCCAGGTGTCTTTGCTCACGGTGATTTCTGTGTTGGGTGCGGGCAGGAGGGCGGCAGTGGAGGAGGAAAGTGTAGACGAAGGATTTCACGCTGGGCTCTTTGGAGGCGGAGGTGAGGACGCTGAGGGCGCCTTTGACCGTGGGCGTGATGACTTCTTCGGGTCTGTTGCTGAAGGTGAGGATCGAGGGCGACGTGGGCGATGCCGGCGACGCCTTTGACTGCTTCGTCGAAGGCGCCGTCGTGGATCCTGGGTGTTATCGGTATGAGACGCTGACGTATCGATCAGAGGTTGGGAGAGGGACGTACAAATCAGGTACCTCGACGACCTCAAATTTGCCAGGTCCGAACTTCTCATCAAACAGCTCAACCAGATATTGTGACTTCTGTTTCGTCCTGCTTGTCCCTCGCACCCGATATCCTGCTTGCAGGAATTGTAAGGCAACATGGCTACCAATATAGCCATTGACACCTGTAACCAGGACAAGTTCTCCTTTGTTGATGGTGGACATGATGACTGAATTGGCAGGCTCTGTAAGTTTGTCTGAAGAGGAGGTCATGATGAGACTAGGTATATTTCAAGACCGAAAGTCGTGTAATGGGAGCCCGCTATTAACCATGATGTAATATTCGAGCTTACTAATTGAAATCCGCATTCCCAAACACGCTTGCTAATGCGAGTACTTCGAGATATGATTCTAGCCTGGATGTAGCGCTCAATTGACATAGCGTTTGTAGGGTCAGTGCTGATGAAGGAGGTTGTGCAGTCTCAAGAGCAGCCACAGGTGGAAGGAACACGGATGTCAGCTTGACTAATCACCAAACTTGACTTCTTTCCTCACGAGCAGTCAAGGGATTTTACGCGTCGCGGATGAAAATCCTCACCGAGGAAGTGTAATACTCCTTTGGAAGAGCGCAAAGCGTGGAGTTGTCGTGCATCGGGTTGCCCCCGCATCGAATATCCAAAACGCGATTAAGCGTTTGCGGCTCCAGGAACACAATTCTGACCATGGAACTCGAAAATTGTTCGACGGCGCAGGTGGCCATAGTATGTCGCTATCCATAACTACGCCGCTACCTCGCTAAGCGCAAGCTGCACTTGCGATATTTCATAGCGCCTGTTCCTGCCATAAACCCACTGATCGCCCACAATTGCAGAACCATCTAGTAGAAAGTGTTTGGCCTGGTGGCAGCGAAGATCTTCTTACCGTGCTTCGGCGGCACACGGTGAGGAAGCGGGAACTTGAGATCCTTGGTCAGAAGCTGCTTAATGTACGGGCGGCGGATGTCGTCGTTCTTCTCAATCTCGACGACCTTGAGAATGTGGATCGACCTGAAGCGGGACCTGTGGCGGGCAGCCATGTCCTGGTAAAGCGAGTCGACGGCGTCGCAGCGGGACATCTCACGATATTCCTTGTACATGTTGTGGGTACCGGAGCGCGAGTCGTAGCGGATCCAGATGCCGAAGTTCTTGACCTTGAGCGGGTGCTTCTCGTGGATCTACGCAACAGTCCTGTGGTCAGAAGCGTCGTCCTACGACATCCATACAATGTCCTTTTTCATGCTGCGTGTCCATACCTTGTTCAGGCTGACGATCTCGCCATTGGCCTTCTTGACCTTCTTCAACTTGGCGAGGAAGTACCAGAAGCGGCTCTTGGCAATGACATCGTTGGGAGCAAAGATGCGCATGCGGTAGAGCTTGGGAGTCGGGTTGGCGTCGGTGGGCAAATGGCGCCCGATGACCTGGTACTCCTGCAGGCGACCTGTTGGGCAAACAGAATCAGCGCTGTCTTACGGACGGAGAACAGTTGCCATGAGAGGCATTATGAGTGTGTTTCCTGAGTCACTCGAGGCCATTGCAGTTTATGGATCTCCTCCTCTTTCAGTCCATCGATAGTTTGCGCCTCGCGGAGAGGGCAGAGTGTGTGACGGCGAAGGAAGCCTTACCCATCTGCAGATTGTCAGCATGGAGATTGAGTGTGCGGTATGCGCATACTTACTGTGACTGTGCTGCGTGTTAGTATCGGCGGTCGCTGATGTTGTCCCGTCTGCGCTGACTTTACCAAAATCTCAAATTCGCCAGTGAAGCAAATCGCCAGGCTTGGCGCTCCCAGGGCGGCGGGCGGCTCTGCCCGCGCCGAACGCCGAGACCGTCGTGAGATAGGGTGTCTCCTCGAAGCATTCCTGTCGCACTGTGTAAACACGAGCGATCGTGGGAGATATTGTGTCCAGAGAGCGACAAATCAATATGTCGGACTCGCTCTGGCAAGACTTCACCGCGGCCCAGCTGACCGAGGACGGCTATCTCCTCGCCAGCACCATCTGCCCAGAGCCGCCCAACAACGACCCAGCACGACTGGGCAACTTCCGCCGATGGAGCAGTGAGCACAGTGTGCAGACCGACTTGCGTTACAAACTGCAGTATAATCCTGAATTACAACTGTCGAAGAAGGAAGCCGGTGTATGGCTCGAGATCTACACGGCGTATTACATGTTTGTTGGCAGATTGCTAGCAACAGAGGAAGCACAAAATGCAGGTAGAGTCAAGGAGGCCGACTGGACAGGCGTGTATGATGGATGGAAAGAAGTGCTAAACACGCTTCATCGCTCGTACAACAGCGGTGTTCTCGCTGCTTGGACTATTCCCTGCATATACGTTGCCGGCAAATATCTTCGCGTCTTCGCCATCAAGGCAGACGAGCGGATACAATACCAGCGAGACTCTGGCTTGGCATTCGGAGGTCTGCAAGAGGAAGAAGTCTTCACCGTCAGCCATGAGAAGCTGGAAGATGCCGCACGGCAAATCAACAGACTGTTCGCGTTGTGCTTAGGCGACCGGTAAGTGTTGGCTTCGTGTTGTCCATTCATCTCGTGTCCCGGCCACTTAGTCTGAGTCAAGACTAAGGTAAGTACAGCTCGCCTCCCGAAGACTCCAAGAAGTGGGCCCTCTACTACGTCGCCAATCTTCTTTTCAAGACCTATTTCAAACTCAACAGCATCTCTCTTTGCAAGAACATCATTCGCTCGATAAAAGCCACCGCCGAGGACCTACCGTCTCTCTCCACCTTCCCGAAGGCTCACCAAGTCACTTTCAAATACTACTCAGGCGTTGTCGCGTTCCTCGAAGAAGACTACGCCGCTGCCGAGCAATTTCTCATTAGCGCATACGTAATGTGCGACAAGAATGCAGCGAAGAATCTTCAACTCATCCTCACCTACCTCATCCCAACAAAGATGTTGACCTCGCACCGCTTACCTACCGCAGCTGTCCTCCGCCAATCACCTCATCTCGACCACCTTTTCGCACCCATCTGCTCCGCCATCAAGCGCGCAGATCTCCATGCCTTCAACCAAGCGATGGAGCAAGGCGAAGACGAGTTTGTCAAAAGACGCATCTACCTCACGCTCGAGCGGGGCAGAGATATCATCCTTCGGAACCTGTTCCGCAAAGTCTACCTGGCAGGCGGATATGAGGCACCCAAAGAAGGCGACTCAGAACCGCCGGTGCGAAGGTCCAGGATTCCAGTCGCTGAATTTGCTGCAGCGCTGCAGATGTCTGGCGCGGAGGTCGGGGATGGTGATGGCGGAGTGGATGTGGATGAGGTGGAGTGTTTGATTGGGAATTGCATTTATAAGGTATGCCTGTTCTGTCTGCCGTGAGATTTGAGTATCGTTGAAATGAGCTAATGTGCTTGCAGAATTTCATGAAGGGCTACATATCCCGCGAACGCGGCATGGTCGTGCTCAGCAAGGCTGGACCGTTCCCCGGGACCGGTGTATGAGGGCACATACGACAGCGATAAATTTCAAAGCTCATCTTCTCAGCGCCGCCTGCTACACAAATATAGCTGCATCCGGTTCCGGCAGATTGCGCGCATCGACACGCGGTGAGCCGGCGTCCCTTCCACGCCTCGCTCGAGCATTCCACCCGTGTGCAATGCCCGAGAGATCGCACCAGGACAACGGACTCTTGCGAGACGAAGACTTGCCGACTACAGCGAGCGTGTGTCGGTGGTGCGTGGCAGATATGAATCAGCGCGGTCACACGTGAATTAGCATCTCTCTCCAGGCGATGCAGTAATTAGTGGGAGCCATGGCAGCACTCCTTCCGTCCAGCGACACGCATATTGCATCAATAGAATGCATGAGGATGGAAAGTAGCACAGGCTCTTAAGTCTCCAAAAAGACATTTAATGGCAACGCTGCACTACCCTAAAGCTGTGGTCTCGAGACCGTTACCGTACCCCTCGAACACTCATCAACCGCGGATGCCCATCACACCTTCTCTCGTCTCCGATCTGTCCGCTTCGGTAACGTCCAAGGCACTGCACAAACGACCTGCCAAAGCACCTCAAGTCAGTACACCACTCCCGTCGACCTTCACACTCGCGTAAGGTAGATCACTCACCTCCCCCTCCCCATAAGCCCAAAGATACACGACACACCCAATCAGATAATAAAATGCCGGATTCGTCCCCTGGTACATCAACACCGCGGTCAGACTGCACAGCGGTAGCCACAGCATTCGTGCTTCTATGCTTTTGTGAAGTGTCGTGCCGGCCACGAGGTCGAGAGGATATTCGTACGCGAGCGTGATGAGGGCGAGGAGGAGGTTGATGGTTTGCAGGATCGGAACAGGTTTTACGGCGTGGTCGAGGTTTTTGGTCAGGAAGTCGAAGAAGAATTTGGGCCAGAAGAAGGCGTAGATGGAGGCGGCGATGTGGTCTGCGTTTGGGGGGAGAGTCAGAGCTGGATGGGTCAGGTTCTACGTGAGACGAGACGCACAGGCTGAGGCCGTCATGATAATCAGGCGGGCCCAGTGGTTTTTGATGAGTTTGCCCATCTTGCGCAGAGGCTGAGGAGCACGAGACGAGCGCGAGACCAGTGTTGTTATCGCCGTGACGCCTGTGGTGTATAGCTCTGCGCACCTCTGCAGACGACTTGGTAGCGAAGCAGACAAGACCCTACGGCAAGGAGCTGTGCAAGAGACTTCTATCGATCGTCAAAGACCGTCGTCCAGACCCGTTCGCACGAGTCGACGACAGACTCCGACCTACCTACCATATCAGACGCGAGCAAGCCTCATCGCCGCCCTTCTCGGACAGCATCATACCGCTTCTCGCCCTGGTGCGTGAGGAGAGATGCATGCAGGGTGCACGACTCCGCGAGACGCCGCACGTTAAGCGCCCAGCTGATGGACGAATGGCGAGCGAGAAGTGCTCCCAGCCGCGGTCAGCGGGGCCGCGTGGTGGCGGAGGTGAGATGCAGGGTGTTGGTCTCTCAATCACGTTCCTCGAAGATGTCGTATATTTTCCATCGCAGACATCTTGCATCTGAGCTGCTGGCGCCGTGGCGACGAACTTAGCGATTCCTGGTGTTCTCCCCGCCGCACGCGCACAGGAAGTCAAAGCGTGCTTTCCAGGTTCCTCGTGGAGGAGGTGAGGAAGGAACGCGCGCGCCAATCAGACTTCGGTCTGCAGACGCGGGTGCTCACTAGCGCGGGCGGCAAGGCGAGTGTCAGCCTGTCAGGGTTCGTCGCAAAGCCGGCGAGCACTTCGAGTCGTGTCGTTTGCTGCACAGTTTAGGAGCGGATCGTGGCCAGTCGTGCAGGGAGAAGCCTCTGTTCGTTGTTGATAGGCCGGCCGCTGTCGCGCTTGTGCTGCATGGCTGGCGATATAGACGAGCATCTATCTAGTGTCGGGGTGCTTGCGGTATACGGAGATGCTAGACAGCAGGTGAATGGTACTTGTGCGTCCGCTCCCCTTCTGCTTCAAGACGCGGAGTGTATGTAGAATTGCAAGGACTACCGAGATCGCGCAATTGAGCTTTACATAGTACAACATTGGAAGACTGGGATCGAAGCCCGGGTCATAGGACTTTTGAGCAGAAAAACAGCTGCGGGAATCACACCTCTGGCCGGTGAACAGATACAGGGCACTATGCCACGATAGCAGCCTCGAGCTCCCGTCTCTACCAGTGCTGCATTCCTGCGATTTCTCGAAGTTTTGCTGTCAGGTCTACCAGTCCAACCATGGCACCAGGACCACCTCCAAAATCCTGGTGGCGAGCACAGCTCACAGTTCGCAAGCTCTCTTTTCATCTGGTCTTCTGGGGAACACATATTGGCATCTTTGTACTGGGCTGGTGGCTGCAAGCCTCGAATCAGAAGCTAGCGGCACTCAATGGACTGCACTTCTCAGTGTGGTTCAGTCGGGGAGCGGGATTATGTCTGAGTGTCGACGTCCTGCTGATCTTGCTTCCGATGTGTCGGAATCTGCTAAGGATCATACGGCCGAAGATCAGATGGCTGCCGCTGGACGAGAGCCAATTCTTCCATCGCCAAGTGGCCTACAGCCTGCTTGTCTGGACGCTCGTGCATGTCAGCGCGCATTATGTCAACTTCTTCAACGTGGAGCGGTCGCAAGTGCGCAAGGAAGCCGCTGTCCAGATCCACTACACGCAAGCCGGAGGCATTACAGGGCATGTCATGCTGCTCTGCATGCTACTCATGTACACCACCGCACACGCCAAAATCCGACAGCAGAGCTTCGAGACATTCTGGTACACGCACCATCTCTTTGTACCCTTCCTGCTAGCCATGTACACCCACGCGACCGGCTGCTTCGTCCGAGATAGCGTCAATCCCTACAGCCCCTTCGCCGGCAAGCTCTTCTGGAACCACTGCATAGGTTATGAAGGTTGGCGCTGGGAGCTCATCGGCGGCGGTCTTTACCTATGCGAAAGAATCTATCGCGAAGTGCGATCGCGCCGTCGAACCGAGATCGTCAAGGTCGTGCGCCACCCCTACGACGCCGTCGAGATTCAGTTCCGGAAACCCAGCATGCGCTACAAGGCTGGTCAATGGCTTTTCGTCAACCTGCCGAGTGTCAGCACAACGCAATGGCATCCATACACCATCACTTCTTGCCCCTTCGACCCTTACGTCTCCGTGCACGTCCGCCAAGTCGGTGACTGGACGCGCGATCTGGCTTCTGCCCTTGGCGCTGGGCAAGAGCAAGCGAGTCTCTACGATGAGCTAGATCCGATGGGCATGTACGAAGTCGCGCTCGAGCGCGGTCAAGAGATGCCGAAGATTCGTATCGACGGTCCCTACGGCGCGCCGGCAGAAGATGTCTTCGAGAACGAAATCGCCGTCCTGATCGGCACAGGCATTGGTGTCACGCCGTGGGCCAGCATCCTGAAAAACATTTGGCACATGCGACTCTCGCCTAACCCTCCCAAACGACTCAGACGAGTGGAGTTCATCTGGGTGTGCAAAGACACCACCTCCTTCGAATGGTTCCAGGCGCTGCTCTCCTCTCTCGAAGCACAGTCACTCTCCATGACCGGTGCGGGCGCTGAGACTGAATTCCTCCGCATCCACACATACCTCACACAGAAGATGGACATTGATACCGCGCAGAATATCGTGTTGAATTCTGTGGGCACGGACAAAGATCCCTTGACCGAGTTGAATAGCAGGACGAATTTCGGACGACCTGACTTCAATCGCTTGCTCGTCGCGATGAGAGAAGGTATCCTGAATCAGTCTTACATCCCTGGGCTTCAGGGCAAGAGGAATAAGGCGGAAGTAGGGGTGTATTTTTGTGGACCGAATACTGCAGCGAGGGATATTAGGAGGGCTTGTAAAGAGGCGACGGTGTCGGAAGTGAAGTTCAAGTTTTGGAAGGAGCATTTCTAAGCCATGTGTGCGGGGGCGTTTGGGAGGACAGAGATAACCAGGTTGGGTATTATACGAAGGCATGAACAGAATCCGATGAGCTGGCGTGTTGCGAGCTCGCTGTGTACACAACCACGGTCGGTTTTGAACATAACTGTCTGGGAAATCTGTCGTGCTTGCGAGTGTCCTTGCGCAAGTCCATTGGCGTCCCATTGTACTGCTGCGCCAGGCACAAAAGCTCATCGACACGAAGCCGATCTGCGCAGCTTGATCTTCCATCCTTTGATTCACCAAAACCCTGCCTCAGTACCTGCGCGTGTCACTCCGGCTTCCAATGCGGCCGAACTCCGCTCCTGCTCCCTCACGTGGTCCTCCCGGCACTCAACCAAACATCCCACCCCCAGCACCACCCTGCCTCTGACCCGCCTCACTCTGCATCTTCTCCGACACCTTCACATTGACCTCGAAGAACTTCGCCACGCACCGGTCCAGGCATACCGACTCGCCCTTGTTGAGATCCGCTTCGCGATATTGCGGTGGGATGCATTTGCGTGTGCAGGTGTCTACTAGTCTAGATGCGTCCAGAATTATCAGCATGAAAGACGTAGGGAAGGATGGTGGAGTGTGGGAGGGTATACGTACTGGTTGAACATGTTGGAGACCATCTCGATTTCTGCTTCGGCTGCTGCGATCTTTTGCTCGCTCGAGGGTTGCGGGCGCCCGCCGAAGCCGAGAAAGGACATTTTGGTGTGTATTCTTGTTTTGTTGTGTTGTATTGTGTTGATGACTTGGATGTTTAGTGTGGTTGAAAATCTCGTGAAGAGTTGTGTTGTGACTATGAAATGTGATGATGATAATCCTCCTCCTCAGATGTTCTCATGTTGACGACTCAAACAGGAAGTAAGGAGCTTGGACCACATGACTTCAGACTTCGCTTCCTCTCGACTGTGTCTTCCGGCAAGAAAGACAGCTCACAACATATCGAGTCCGGTCCTTGTGGACATCACAGCGGAGCAGTAAATTAGCAGAATACTTGGACCTGTTGGCCGATGCAATGGTAAACGCCAAACTTCTGACTCTGAAATCTGATGTCATAAATCAGGTGCTTGTACGCCGGCCTTGATGCACCTCGCACAGTCCCTCACCACTTGCTTCCCACAGGATGATTAACCTGCGGCTATTCAGGCAGTCAAGTCCTTCAAATGGCGACTTACACGCTTTGGGTCAATGCCTCCGCCTTCAGACCCTTGCCGCCCGTCCCACCCTTGCCTTTCTTCTCCCTGAAGAACGTGGGCCTCTTCCTACCGCTTATCTTACAGGTACCGGGTCGAGAGCAGATAGTGCCGCACTTGCTCAAGTGCCGGAAAACTTTCCTGGTAGTCGAGCGCTCAGGCAAACCTTTGGCGACGTCAGTGAAATGTGTCGCCGTGGTTTGAAATGAACATACCTAGTAGGGCCACGGCGCCTGCTTCTCGACCGAGTCTAGTTGGGAATTGGTCCAACTATGCAACGGCATGGAACAATCCGGGGTATTATGCAACGCGAGCGAAATTCGTGACCATCTTCGGCATCACATACTAAGCACCGTCCTCACAGACCCGCACCTGAAGATCCACCATATTGCACCTTTGCGCGTTGCGAGGCTCCCGCTCATGTTTCTCAATACCCTCTAGGACCTCTGTTCAGCAGAAATGGTCACCGGCACGAGTGATAGCGAGGGCGGAGTGCCACCTTAAGTCGTCAACTTCATCGGCGAGTGCGAGCATGAGCAGTCGAGCGCGAACCTAGGACTGTCCATTGATGAAGGCAATGCAAAGTGCATGCTGACATGGAAAATTTGATGATGCAAGATGTCCAACAAAGGCGACACCGTCTAGCGACGTATGAACACAAGAGAGATCTCAAGGCCTTGCGCAAAGTCGCTGAGCGTCCGCTGTTCTCTTAGCGCAATGTGGGAGAATCGCAGGACGCCGATGAAAAGCATACAATTGGCAATGCCGTCAGAAACAAAGCAAAGCATCCTTCTGAAGCCATGATAGCCATGGACTGGTGCTGCAGAGTGCATGAGATTCTACCTGTGAGGCTCCGACCGCGGCAACTCAACAGCAACGGCAGGAAGTGCGCTCAGGGTCAATCCCACGAGACAGCGTCTCTCCCATTCTCGGAGTGGCTTCCACGTACAGAAAGACACTCGGCAAGCTCGCGAGACATACACGAGGTCAGCGCGATCAAGCACATCAATTGCTCGCTGAACAAATCGCACGGCGTCATCAAACACGTATCCACCGTGAGCATTACGCGCAAGAGCTACTCAATAGCGAAACCATTGCCGTAGTTGATCGAATCACAGGCCTCGGCAAGGGAGAGTTCAGGTCCACGATCGAGAGTGCTAATGCTCAGACGGAGCAGCCTGTGAGGACGAAACAGCGAGCCGGTGCAACGAGGGAGCTTGCAAAAACCCATAGTCGATTCGGCTCTTGCACGACTGATCACCGGCGCGGGAGTTGAGATTTTCTTTTGTGAGACCCGTCCGGACACAATTTCGTTTAGTGCCTATTCAGCACGCTGTACCCCATTCTGCGGTTTGGGAGAGGCTTTCGACCACATTGTGGTGATCGTCGATGTCAAGATTGCAGAGGGCTCCGGTCGATGGACGTTCATCAATCTCGCTGAGGTATCGCATTGCCGGGCTCAGGCCTCTTGCGCTCTTTGGTCGAGCTTGAAGCTTTGCTACCTGCGTAATGAATGACGGAGCTTCGAAACGCCCCGAGCCAATGCAAGAGACGGCGACTATGTGAGCTAGACTCATTTACGAAGCATGAGATGCCAGCCGTGGGTGAGACCAGATCTCAATGCCTAGCGGTCCTGCGTTCGATTTCGAATTGCGTTTTCTACTCTCATGCTCTGAGCAGTAGTCATGCGAACAATATATCATCGAACCACATTCACCAGAATGGAGAATCGCAGGTAGAAGCATGTAGGTGAGGAAGAGGTGAAGTGTGAAGTGGTCCCACATGTCACTCGGCTCGAGCCGAGGCCAAGTGAGCCGAGGCGAATGTTCGTTTGCCTTTCTCTCACAGTACGCACCTTTCTGATCCATCAAACCATTTCTGCAGAATTTCCAAAGCCTGCCATGCACAGGGCTCCATGCTCACACTCTGCTTGCGAAGAATATGCCCTTCTCTCTAGATCGAGATATCTCGCCACCACCAACGCGCAAGACATCCCGCGCTCAAACGCCTCTCGAGCCTGCCCTGTCTGGAGACACGCCTGCTTTCGTATCCATCTCTAAAGACCAGCAGAATATAGTCCCTCACGCCGAGCCAACACTAGCCGCCATCGAGGCTGGCCAGGCGCAAATTCGCGACCATCTCGACTACTTCACGAAGCACTTAGCATCGGTCAGACGAGCCTCGCCACAGCGAATGCTCAGCATGGATCGATTCCGTGGCATATATCAGCGCAATCAACATGCCCGTGGGCGTCATTTCGTGATACATCAACATGATCACCCCATCTCTGGTCGGTCGTCTCGTGTTTGAGCACATGCTGGTAAGCCTTACGAGCTAATGGAAGGTAAGGTGTCCACTATGATCTCAGGTTACAGTTCTCGGACTCCAGCACAATCAGCTTTGCTGTGCCCTATGGTATGCCGGGCAACGCAAACTCGATCAGGCCGAACCGAATGGCTATCGAGACTAGGGTGCATAATCTGTGGGTAGGTCAGAAAATAGCTGGATTTCATTGCATCTTGCTTGGTTTAGGTCCCCACCTCACGAATAGCTGCTCTTAAGGCCACGATTACTGACGGCCGCAGAACAATTTGATGGAATCGGCCTCTCATGCCACTGGATCACTACTGATATGGGAGACCGGTGAATACGATATTCTTGACCGGCCACAGAAGAAGCCAAAAACGACAGACGACGAGCTCTCAGATGAAGCTGGCCGAAGAAATCTTTCTACGCAATCGCAGAGCGAGCGGCTCGTCGCAGCTTTTCAAAGTCGCCACATTCACCTCCGCCTGCATGGCACAAAACTACCCCCAGGATATACCATAGCCCTTCGACTGCCGTCGAGCAATAACCTTCGACCACAGGCACAGAAATCTAAAACTAAACGACGACGCGTGGATCCCACTGCGGCGACTGCGCTTGCTCATATCAAATCAGCGCCCGTCTCAAGTGATACTGAGTCCGATCAGGGTGAATTTGACGATGAGCAAGACACTGTCTCGGTCTATGCCGCAGAAGATGACGCTGCTGCTGCTTCTGGTAGTGAAGACGGGGACGCTACGATCAGAGCTAATAATGCCTACCCTGGCGCTGTCAACAGCATAGGCTCTGTGCACCAACGGCACTGGTTTTTGACGCTAGATCGAAAGCATTCCGGCTTTCGCAAGGTGAGATCTGGACCAGACGCAGGTCGCTGGAACGGTCCGTGGGACGCTTTCTTTGTGAGAGGAAGGGATTATGAAAGAAGTGTGGTGACTGGTAGGTCAGCAGACCAGGTGATGGAAGACGAGGGTGTGGCGAAATTTGTTGGCAGAAAGATGTGGAGACCCATCTTGGAATAACATCAGCATGACAAGACCCGGGAGCATCCTCAAACTTTCAGGATGTTGCCGTTGTAGAGGAGACTGAATGCGCATTGCCAGGAAGACCCTTTGAGTTTAAGAAACCCCAAGTACAGATAACCCTCCGCAGGTCCCCGACGCCCTCAAAAGCATTGCCATCGCATACCTCTTCTGCCCCGTACATATCAACACAACCGCACGTCTACTCGAGTTCAGATGGCGGACCTATCAACACAACCGCATGTCTGATCGAACTCACACAACAAGGACATACAAGTCGATATGGCATTCTGGAAAGAAGGCTTTCGGGACATAGATCATCTGACCATGAGGGCAATTGTATAGATGCAGCTGGACGACCTTGCACAGCTCGATGCGAGCAGCAAGGGCAAGCAGCGTGACGGTACCATCACGGATGCTCAGCTGGCCATGCAGATGTACAACGATGATTTGCGGGCCTGCGACAATACGTTGAATAGACCGTGACATGGCGCAAAGCATTTGTCTGGCTGTACTACGCGATAGGGATTTCATCCGTCGTGCTTACGAGAAAGAGTAACAGGCGGTACGAGATCACGAACTCGCAATTCGTTTGTCTTGCAACGAGGCACCACAGAGAGTGCCGACGAAGCGTGGTCGGTCTCGCGATTCTAATCCGTGGGACACAGATGAGGAGATACTTTATCAGGCAGCTACGACTTACATGCGTCGGCCGGCCTTCGTACAGGATATGCAACTTTCTAACTTGAAAGAAGACTCAGACACGCCAATGGCCGAATCTTCAGCCTGAGCGACGGCTCGCAAAACTGGTGACAAGCCGCTTATTCGACAATGCGCAAGTTGCTTCGAAGATGAGGAGTTCTTTGACGTCGCGCGTCCCCTGCGATGACGAGTACTGCCAGCCATGTCTGGCGCAGCTCTTTGAATTATCCATGAAAGATGAATCCCTGTATCCGCCCAGATGCCATGGCGAGGGGAATCCATTGTCTCGCGTGTCTTTCTTCTTGCCCCAGAAGCTCGTGGAAGAGTTTGAGAGGAGAGCGCCAGAGCTTGACTGCAAGGATCGGACTTACCGCCACGGCAAGAGATGCTCAACTTTCATCCCTCCTGCTGCAATCAGAGAAGACATTGGAAAATGTCCGCAATGTCAAAAGACAACATGTACGATTGGCAAAGGCCCATCTCACTTGAGAGACTGTCCGGAAGATTACTGCTTTTCAGCAATTAGCCGAGACAGCGGACCAGAGGCAATGATAGCGTTGCTATTCATGTAAACGATTTGTTGAGCTGGGATATGGTTGCAATCACATCAGGTACGGGTTTTCGATGCCGTGACAGACCCGTTGTTAATGCTTGCCACAGCTGCCGTTGCGAAGCACAATTTTGCTATGTATGCTGGATGAATTGGCATACCTGCGGGTGCAAAACCCGGGACGAACGTCGCGTGACAAATCGGGCTGCAGAAATCGTAGACCGTCAACTTTGGAAGCCGAAAAGGGTGGCCCACTCTCAGCCGCCTACACGTCGACAGTCATTGGCGTCGAATGCTATCTTGGCCGGTCCATCTCGCGGTGTGTTGGCAAGAGCTCTGACCCCAGCACGGCCGCCTTCTCCTGGCTAGGAGTTCGATTTTTCGGACCACTCTCAATGGGAGGAAGACTGGATGGAGGATACAGAGGAACAGCCCACGTCACTCCAGACCCATCCGGCGTCCTCATCATTTCAGGAACGGGCCGCGCTAGAACTTTGGGAAGCAGCAGCCGCTCAACCAGAGACCCACAACACGCGTGAATTACGCATAGCATAGACCGCTAAGCATCTGCGTAAGGCGGAAGACTGCGCTCAAAACAAGTGGCGATCAAAGGGAGGCATGTACAGGTGTGAAGAGTGCCACAATTTTCTAAAGCGATACATCTACAAGTGTAGGTACCTTCAAGCATGTAATCGACGCCGGAAGAACGGGCTGTAGACTAGCGCTGGTGACAGATTGCGCATCACAGCGGTGCAGCCGCTCGTGGTAGCACGCAACACAGTAGGGAACCTTGCGCAGAAGCTGGCCCAGGCTGTAGCTCGATGGTACTTGCTCAAATACCATACTGTCCAATAGAAGCTTGCCCTCGTATTAACCGTGTATCGTATACTGCAACATCCCGTGTGATAAAGTCGTCTGCATGGCAAGATATCAGCCCGCGCTGTTTGTGCAACGTATGGTGAGTGGCCGTCCTTGTTCCCTCGCTTACTTGCATCCGTGGGTGGAACCCGAAATGTAGCGGTGTTCCGGCCGCGTCGCACTGCAGTTTTGACAGTTGCTGGTACCCGATTTCTTGCCGTGCGGTACGCCTGTCTGCTGAGCGCGCATGACAACAGTATTGGTGACATTCACATGTGGCATATGGTCCGTTCGAGATGTGCTGGGCAGCAGATGGGCGGTCAATCTGGTGCACCATGTCGCAAGTATGGTCTCATAAAGCGTCATCACAAGCTCAGACCAGAAAAGTCCAGTAGCTGGGATAGACAAATTCGTCCTCGAAGATACGCTGAACCTGCTCAAGAATGAACTTCTCGATCTTGCCCATGTTCTTCAGCACCTGCTTCCCGCTGTCTGTTTCGCCCATCTCGCTTTCGATCTTGATAGATTCGAGTAGTCCGCCGACCTTCTCCGATCTGATCTGGGCAGAGTCTTTGGCCTCAGCCTCTGCAAGACCTACGCTACCGTCGCCACCAATCAAAGCTTCTGCATCTTCTGGCGCAAGGAAGCACAGATGTGCGCGCTTCTTGATGTACGCCATGATCCCCACACCGTCGAATGTAAGCCCGGTGATGTTCAGCTTCAGAGGTATGCCGACAAAGCTGGGCATTGGATAGTCGAGGAATACCTCAGCGGTGAGCGACAGCCTGACATTGCCACTATATGACACGTGAAACACAACCTGCAAGTCTTCTGGGCTTATTTCGTGTTCTCTGTCACCTGCGAGTGGAGCCTGAGTACCACTATCATCAGACACGGCGGCAGAGGCTCGTCGTTGATCGAAAAAGCTGCTCTCATCGCGAGATGTGGGCCTTGATGGATCTGTCGCAGAGGATGCCGGTGAATTGGAGCTGAATGAATCATTATGATGGTGCATTTCGGGCGGAGGTGGCGCCCCGCTGCGGAATCGTGCACCTGCGACCGCGGCGAGTGGTGTTGCGGTACCGGAAAGGCCGGCTGAAAGAGGCATGTGGAAGTATCCGAGATTTGAGGTGCCGCCTAGGACGCCTGGCGTGGCTCCTCGCGGAATCGATGGGCTATTTCTCCTGATCGAGGAGTGCGCGGAAGCATCATCGCGAGCATGTACCGGTGGATCACGGACGTGTTCAGTGACTTTCTCGAGGTGGGCAACAGACTCATGGCCGCCCTGCATCGCATCACTATCCTCAACATCTTCATAGAAATCCGGAAGAGGATCGCATATATCTTTCAACACAATCTGCGGCGGAATTGTGCCGAAGTCGAAGGCGTGGCATGTGACAGAGCGAATGAGTTTTGGTAGCGTGACGTGCTGAAATCTTTCGTGTACAAAAGCTCTAATGGTTTCAGCCAACACGGCGCCATCTGGCCCCTCTGTGAGTGTTTGCCAGTCAATGTCGACAGACATGGGTTGATTCAGTGGTATGTTGTTCGCATTGACATGGAGAGGGTTTCGATTGCAACAAGAAGTGGTTGCCGCTTTCGTACGCGGAAGATCCCGGCGTGAATATCTAGGAATAGCGACTATTGTTGAACCTTTCCAATGGCCAATATCGACTGTCTGACCGCGTCCGCATATCATATAATGATCATTATTGCGGCTGCTCGCTGCACGAAAGGCATGCTTTCGCACGGATGCTGTTGTACCCCCGGACTCGGAGCATATTTCAACACAAGAACAGGGCCTCCATTCAATACATGCGTGCTCAAAGACTTCTGCTAGTCAGCAGCAAATAGTGCATCGCCCTCCTAGCTCTCGATCGATGCTCCCCAGAATCGCAAATCGGCCAGAACTTCACCATCGTCGTGAGACTCAAATCTCTATACCACCGGAGCGCCAGACTCGATCAATGTGCAGGAAAGCAGACATCATGGTGTAAGGACGACGCAGATAACTTCCCGCTCAAACGCAGAAAAAATATTGAGATCTACTCCATTGTTAGCTTAATCAAGGCGGCTCGGTATTCCACTTGCTCACCTCTCAATCACCACCCCCACAGTTGTAACATTTCTGGCTGTGCACAACCTTGCGCTTGTTGTTGTTCGTGCACTTGACTCTCTTTGATGCTGCGCAATGTGCTTTCTCCACTTTCTTGTGGCCACACTTATATTCGTGGGTGACTTCGGTGCATTTGTTGATAGGCTCAAATGGCGCAGACACACCTGCACCATGTAAGTGAAAGTCCAACTGCAACCTGAATTAGACTTACCCATGGTTGCAAGTTTTTGGGAGGATATCGTCGAAGAATCGTAGGGCGTAGAGAGTAACCAATGCTCTTTTGGAAGCAGGAGAGGCGCCTAGCGGTTCGAAGACCAGCGTCTTATAGACAGCACTGAATTAGTGCTTCAGCATCTTTCCTGTTACTATCGTCAAAGAATGGGAAGAATGGGACACGCTGTGCGACGGCGATGCAGTACAACCATGCTGGGCTCAGGCGGGCATTTCGGCTGCCAGGTATGCAGGCTCTGTGCTTATAATGGGCCAAATTTCTGGTAAACACCCTGACCTTGCTGAAGATTGTCGAAAGAGTTGCTCGAGTCCTAACGACGGGGAAGTGAGACCCGCGAGGAGGCTAGTAGCCGAGTTTCGTCTACCTGCATTGCCGCATGCATTCGGCGCGGCCAACGCCTCTTCACAGGGAAGGGTGGATCTGCTGCCGGCAGTTGATGAACCTACTTGAGAGGAAGATCGAGCAAGGGTGATGGTCACTCGCGCAAAGGCCCGCCCTTGACCGCTGCTGAAGCTTCACTTTTTAGGCTCTTTCAGTGCATGAAGCCATTGAACACCAGGCAGCTGGAGACGCCTGCGCAGCGTTGAATGGGAAGTAATGCGCGGCCGGACAAAGGAGCGTTGCGCAAAGATATGTCCACGATGTAAGGGATGCCAGACGCTCGGGTGCTTGATAGCACTTGTCACAATAATGGATGGGCTCAAAGATTGTCGAGGTCTAGGAGCAAAGTTGTCACGCGAGACGAGAAAAGTCAAGTTACCCGTTACCGACCCTGAGAGCTTATCGATAGGAGAGAATAAGACGGATCCTTTTGTTCATTTCAAGGCCAATCCTTGAATTCTCGTGTTCTGTAGCGTTGATGTTCTCATTTCCCTTACTCGCTGAGATGGCCATCTCACGGTACCACGTTCAACATTCCTGGCTATAATTCACTACTCACCGCACAATGTTCCCTGACGCCGTCCATCTTGGCTTTACGGCTACGGTGCAGTACGTAACACAGCTTCTCTGGCTAAGGATCCATGTTGCATAGCTGCGGAGACGCATGATGCATTTTCGTTGCTCTGGACATCAAATAAGCGCGCGTTTGTGGAGCCGGCAGCCTCTTCATAACGGTCTTCTGGCAGCTCAGCACGCCGTGGCAGAAATGGAGCCGCTGTCATGCAGCTTCCCGGTCATACAGTGCGGATGTTGTGCTGCCTGTCAAAAGTTTGTCACCCAGCCAAGTACGACACCCACCTGAGATTCCTCTCCTTGAACACGATGGCCGACGGCAACCCGGCTTGACGACGGACGCTGCTGCTTAAACTAGTAGCGAAACTCGACGCGGTCAAGTACATCTGAGGCAACCTTGGTAAAACATCCGGATTCTTCAAGATCCTGGTCCCGCGACGCAACGAAGTTTGCCCAGCTGTTACTGACCGGAATTTGGCGCATACACGATCGGCTCAGGCCTCAGGCCCAACGCTTCGAATCGCTGACATCGTCAGGCGGCGCAATTGCAGTGGTCAGGACGCTAGTCTGACGGTTGTGTATGCCCAGTCCGCTAAGCAGATGCGAACCGGGACGTAAAGGCGGAACTCAACATGCTTTTGCAGACTCCAGGTCACAGTGCCTGAGCCGACGCGAATGGAAGCATGAAGCCGGACGGCGAGTGGTGAACGACCATAGCAAATCGCACTGCAACATTCTCCCTGTTTGGAAGTCTGCTTCACCTTAATTATCACAACAGCAGCATTGAGTCCAACGCCCGAGAAGACGACGAGCAAACTCGCTCAATCACGGACGTTATGCTTACCGCCACGATGGCGAGGTCTGAATTCTGCGTTAGCTGAACATCGCAGAAGACCTTTCACCGAGCCGCCAACGCAACGACACGCTCACCACCTACATGTACGTCTCTGGCTCGAGCCATTCGACTCCGCAAAATCACAAGCTAAGCCGAGGCGTGCCGTTCCTGAAGCTGGAGTACCATCGTAAATGACCTTCCTAATCGAAACATTCGCGCAGTGCTACTCATCTGATTGGTCAATCATTTCATATGACGACGAAATGCTTCCGACCTGTTTTCGTGGGTAAGGCCCTCTGGACCAATGGAAGCAGTATGGTGTCAATCCTACGAACCTCATAGGCCAATTGTGCTCCATGAAGGTGGAAGATATGAGCGCGATATGCGCCACCCAATGCCACCAAGGTAGTCCGGGAACACCTGAAGTGATCGCTTCACTGGCATATATAGGCAGAAGCTGTTCCCAATCGTTACGCTCTCTCACCATCGCATCAGCCTATCCGCCCCGCGAATGCGCTATCAAACACTGAAGCTTCTGCTCCAGTTGAGCGAAGATAAAGCTCAAACCCAACAGAGGCAGCATTCGAACTCGACCCAACAAACGCCGCAGCCGTCTAGACCTTCATCAATTGCATCCAAAAACTCGCGAACTTGGTCATCAGCAACCCGCTCCAGCCGCAAATAAAACATCGACGTTCAGTCGTTTCACCGTTAAAATGGCCGGCCAAGAAAGTAATATTCAACGTCGAGGATCTACATTCCTCCACTTGTCGCCCGTGCGCTCCTCGGCACCAGCATCGTCTATCAATACTAACGCGACAACCTCAGTCAAGGGTATTGCAACTTCAGTTGACGGGAAGCGCGAACGGTCGGGCAGTGCTAGCAGTAATGGAGCTGTGCGATTCTTGGTTTTGAATACTGAGCACGAGTAAGTTGCGACTGCGTCGAAAGTGTGCCCCGGCGATGGCGCTTATGCCTGCTGCCTGAGGGGCGCGATTGATGGATGGAGGTGACTGCGATGTGGTTGTAGCGAGACTGAATCAAGGGGCAGTGTTTCAAATGAGTCATGGTGATGGAACCGACTGGTGGGAAGGTCTGTATCACTATCGCAGGGCTTGTGGTAAAGGTCATCTGCGATTCGAAGGTGTGAAGAATTCGTTGCCGGCAGCAAAAATGATTACGATGTTCGCAGCCTAGCGAGCGAGCAGAGAAGCGGTTCCCTGCATTTGTCTCGTACAATGAGCATTCTCAAGGTACATATGCCTGCAAAATTGCAATGAGGCGTGAACACATGACCTGCAATCATCAGTCGCATGTGTTCGAAATGTTGACCGAGAGCACAGGTCAACAAGACTCAGGATCGTTCACTGGAGACAGCGTCATGACTCACACGAAGTGCATTCGACTCAGGTGCAATGTCCCTGTCATACCTCCTGTCGCGCGATCCGCCACGCGTGTCTCTCAGGCGATCGAACTATATACTCCTATCAAGGGAATAAGGTTGCTTCATAAGGACAGCGGGCTGTCGTTAACGGTCACCTCATAATGTCGCGAGCTTGCGACACGATGCCCAATAGGACCCGAAATGATAAATATTCAGTGTTGCCTAAATCGTGAATACACCTGATTCGCCAATACACGGTGACTGCACTCAGTAGCAATAGCTCAAGGAAGCATCGCGCCTATCAAGCACGCGGCCCGAGCATCCGCAATCGAGATTCGAGAATATAAGAGGCTCTGGGCACGGTGATGATTCACGCCGGGTTGTATGTGATCATGAGACGGGTGTCTGGGAAGCGACTTGATGCAGTGTCCGCATTGCGAGACCGCTTCATCATAGTGTCGCAAAGCCCATATATGTCGCGCGGATTACTCTTACGCTTGGCACGTTGGCATGGTGAAACACGCGATGCAGGTTTCAAACGTCTTCCAGGTAAATGAGTCCAAATATCATGCGCACGTCGCAGGTAAACTTTCTTACTGCCACGTTGTCCTGAAACGTGCGTAGAAGTGGGACTCCAAGCCGATTGACGCATGTCTCACCATCGTATGGCTGGAGCGAGGCGGGTCGTCTGACTGCAATGCCCGACTGGCCGCACTGGGGGTGGCGCAACACTGCGCCTAACGTATACGCTTTTATCTTGTGTTGTGCACGGTGCGGGGCGCACGCGCAAGCCTCACAGCGGCAGGAGATGGCAGCCTAAAAGACCCCGACCGCGCCAATCACGTCTGGGTGTGAGGCGCAAATCATGGCGCTCCGAAGCTGCGTGCGCAGATGATTCTCGGAGGACTTTCACGAGAACCGTGCGCTGACCAGTGTGTCAGCAGTAGTATCTTACTTGTCGCGATGAAAGCTCACGCACGTCCTCATTCTGCTGAACCACTTGAGCCACTCGGCTGAGACGCTCATGATTTTGCCAGTTGACGTGGCCAAATTTGGTGATTCTGTCGCCTACTAATAGACCTGCTTGGTCTGCAGGAGAGTCAGGCACGACAGTGTTGACTCTGGCGAAGGGCGGCTCAATTGGTGTCGAGCTCGCGGATTCTATTGCTGATCCATTTGCACCCGCCTGCGCCGGTGCACTCGTGACGTCCATCGCGACGTCCGGGGTCTTGCCAGAGGCAAAAGCGTCATGGATGGCGCTTTCCACTTTTGCCATGAGCGTCTTGTGGTCGTTCTTCAGCCGGATGATCCTCGCCCGGGTAGTACGTATTTGCGCAACGTCGATATCTGCTCGCGGGTAGCCATCGAAGGTTGTCAGGGAGGTGTTCATGTTGACACCGTGCTGCACATCATCAGCAGCAACATCCCGCCAGGCCTGAATGGCGCCATACCGAGTCGAGCACCGAGCCCAATGCTGACAGCTCAGCCTCCAGATCCTCTTTTTTAGATATCAGTTCTTGTAGCGATAGCTCCTTTTCCGTGCCGCTGGCGGTGGCTTGGGCAGTGTGGCCAGATGCCACCACAATCGGAGCGTGAAGATCGTCCATCCTGAGACCCATCTATGCCACAGTTTGATGCAATGGAGACTGCGTCAAGGTCAGATATCTCTTGAAGCCAACGCGAAAGTGACGCGTGACACCGGGCTGGTCTGCATGAGTCATGTGAAAATAAGCCGGCGATCGGGGCAAAAGGGCTTATTAAGTTCGCGGGATGTCGTGGAAACATGCTCAATCTCTCGCGACTTACAAAGTCTGCCAGAAGTCTGCCAATTCTATGTATGTGCAAGGAAGGTGAGCCTCTCCGGACGAAACGTAGAAACTACCACACCCACGGTAAGGATGTAGCCTGTAAATCTTTCTCGTTCATCCACACTTCACACTTTCGCCTTCTCAAGCGGTTCGCAGTCTTAGCGTACCGCGGCCTCAGATTCGATACGGCTTACAGCACGAACAGATCTCAGGGGCGTTGAGAGACAGTGGCGCGACTGCACAGAAGACATAGGACCCAGAGCACACAGACGGGTGGCGTTGAGGCGTGATGAGCCAGGAGAGCGATTGCATGCATCACACGCAGCGGACGTCCAGATCAACTAGTATTGCGCATGTCAACAACCTGTGGTAGATCCAACCACCGCCATGGACATGGGCATGAGCATGGGTGGCGATGGCGCCACCAGCACGCCATTGAATGCATCTGGGGTCGATTTCTCAGATCCGGATCAAGCCGCCAACTTTCTGTCCCAGCTGTTAGACGACACGGAACTCCAAGTTGTCGGGAACGCATACGCAAGATATTTCTGGTACGGCACGGCGGTCGTGATAGGGCTTGCTAGCGTTTTCCACTGGTCAAGGTGGCTGGTACTGCAGCGAAGACTTACTGCGGCCTCGAAAGGCCAAGGCCGGCCTGCGAGACCGAAGAATGGCCTGATCCGATGTTTCGCTACCGCAACGGCAGCGGCACGAGAGGCGACATACTTCCAATTGACGCCCGCACATCGCTTCTTGTGGTTTCGGATCCCCCCAAGTGGCACGTTATTACTGCTCCTCGGCTATGTTGCTTTCATCCTTGCACTTGAGTTTATCAACGATAGCGTGGCAGGTGCGCAATTCTGGCAGGCTCGTGGTGTGCGAGCTGCATGGTTGGCGATAGCTCAGGTGCCCCTGATTATCTTACTTGTTGGCAAGCACAATCTCGTTGGCCTCTGCACCGGCATCTCCTACGAAAGATTGAATGTCCTTCATCGCTGGACAGCACGCGTGACACTCCTGCTGTCGATCTTTCACTTTGCTTTTCAGATGATTGCCTGGAACGAATATGGCCTGGTGCAGCTAGAGTGGTCGACAGATGCATGCCCGCCGTCCGGAGTTGCTGCGTTTGCTGTATTGGTCTGGATCAACATCAGCAATCTGCCACTGTTCAGATTCTTAGGCTACGAGTTCTTCGTTGTCCAGCACCTGCTTAGCTTCTTCGGCTTCATCGTTGCAGTGATGTACCACTTACCATCGACTGCACTCTACTCACGAGTATACATTTACATCCCAATGGTGCTCTGGTTCGCGGACAGATTGCTACGGACCACATTCTTCATCTGGAGCAACTATCGACCAAGCAAAGCAACGCTTGTGCCATTGGATGGCGGTGTCACGAAGATCAGACTGCGCAACGCCGCGATCACAAAGTGGACCCCGGGAGCACATGTTTTGCTCTCGATACCCAAATTCGGGCTCGTGCAGTCTCACCCAGCCACTATCGCATCGACATCAAGCTCGCATGATGGTGATTTAGTCTTCCTGCTCAAGGGCCACAAAGGCTTCACCAAGCGTTTGATGGCTGCATCGAACGACTCGCGGACGGCTCTGTTGCCACACACCAAGCAGGAGAGTGAACAACAACAGAATGCACGAGTTGCAACATACACTGCGCTGCTCAACGGGCCTTACGGTGGGTCACACTCTGACTTTGCAGCCTTTGACTCTCTTTGTTTGCTAGCAGGCTCAACAGGCGTCACGTTCACCTTGGCTGTGCTTCAAGATCTGGCTGAGCGCGCCGGCGTTGCCGACAGGAGCCACCTGCCCTTGCGAAGGGTGCACTTCGTGTGGTGCGTCAAAAGAACAGACTGGGTCAATTGGGCTAATAGCGAGATTGTGTCTGTGGTGCAGAAGGTCAAGTCTGCTGGCATCCAGATTGAGGTGAGCATATACGTGACTTGCGCAGACGACTTCACGGCGCAGGATGGCAATCCCAAGGAATACGGCTGTGTATGCGACACGTCGTTGGAACCATGTTGCTGCGTGGTCGTTGACAAAGACGGAGATGGCATTAAGGACGATGAGATTCAGACTGTTTCGTCCAACACAGCTAATGTTGGCAAGACGACAATCGGGACTGAGAATAGTGGGTCCAGATCATCGGGATCGTCCACTCTTGAGACTGGCAGACAAGTGGCCACCAGGCTGCCAGTTCTGCCAGTTGCGAACTTCTACTCCGGACGACCTGAGATACCCGAGATCTTGACAATGCTTCTTGACGGAGCTGATGGAGAATCCGCGGTTGGCGTTTGCGGGCCAATTGGGCTGAACTCGACAGTCAGGAACACTGTGGTGCGACTCAGTGATCAGAGGGCGATCCATAAGGGTACTGGTGCGCAGGGATGCTATTTGCATGTGGAATCGTTTTGATGAGCGTGCGTCGGAAGTTTCGCGTTGAAGTGGTCTCTGCAGCTGCCGATTCGCAGTTTTGAGGTACTAAAGACGACAGACCAGAGGCTTTACAGCACGTGAAAATCATGATTCAGCAATAGTCTCCCGCAATACCATATGTGCCAACCACTCCCCAGACACTCTCGCGCCAACGAGCCGCTCAAGCGACTGGAGAACGTGTGCAAGCCTGTCTATACTTGTATGCACTCCTGACCATGTCATGCTGTCTGGACTTGTTCATCAGAACCCATCAGAGTCCGCTATCATGATTTCCACCCCCTCCTCGTGCTCGGCATCCTCCAGCCAAGCCAACGGTCACTCCATATCCGCAATCGGGGCACTCGTCCACGTCTTCACGCTCACCCACGCTTTGCCCGGCCCAATACTAAAGTCGATGTACAGCTTGATGAGCAGGTCGCAGCCGTCTTAAACAAGGCTCTTTTCATGCAGCTGCCACCGATCCTCTGCGAACGCCTCATCAGCGATATGCGCTGTGGACAGCTCGAATGGCGAATGTCTGTACGGCTTAACTTCAGGATTTCCCTCCCACCACCAGCAAGGGTCATAAGCGCTCGAGAGGCGAGGCTCGTGCTCATTGTCCTTGACCTGGTAGATCTGGCCGTCGTCGATTTGGATCCGCCTCAAAGCCGAGCGAGCAGACGGATCGAGTGATCGCAGCCACGGGAGAAGAGGGCTTCCCCAGATAAAAATCTCTGGGAATTGTGGAAGTCCCTGAAGCGACTATGCTCTTGCTCAGTGTTGGAGTTCGGCACCGCGGGCAACAGCCACGTTGTATGAAAGGTATTCTGGGCGTAGGACACCTTGAATGTTTCGCTACGGACAAGACGGCAAGTCTCAAGGAGGACGGGTGGTTTATGCAGTGCTCTCACGGCCCTTGGTAATGCAGCGAAATGATCATTGTCTCGCTCCGACATTCCCGACTCGTTGATGGTGATGCTGAGTTTGATGGTACCGTTGCAATTCAATACCATTTCGTAGATCATGTTGCGCATCTCCCGCGTTAAGCTGAGAAGGCCGACTCGGGGTCGTTCACTGCTGAGGTCATTGTTCCTGAGCGGGATAATACTTCCCGAGCAGGTTTCGTTGCCGCCCAGCGTTGTCGCAGCAATGTCCCCGCTGACGATGGAAGTTGCGGAGCCCCAGGACTTGTAGTGGCTTGTAAGTTCTTTGGGACGAGCCTAGTTCACGTGCGTCTGACTGAGTGACTCGAAGGATCTGTGCATCACAACGCCATGATACATTTACATTCGTTCGTAAAAGCTAAGCTGTCTCTCTCTGGTTCTTACTGCACTCATACGCCAAAAGCCTATTCGGCCAGCCTTTGGCGGATGCATAGCAGCAGGCCCGATCGCTCCACACCGATGAAACATGCTGTGATCGCATTGAATCGGAACCATTTGCAGCATACGCTAGAACTCATCATCCGACTCTGACCCATGAGGCTCCTCCCATGCCGTCTGAAAGTCCTTCACCACATCTGCGACCACCCCAACTGGATCGATCAGCCAGCACATCTCCTGCGTGTACACGCTATGGGCATCAAGGACCAAATCGAAGTGGAGACTGATGAAGAAATCGCAATTGTCGAGTCCTAGACCCTGTCCCGCGATCTGTCGATGATAGTGCTCCAGAGCTTCGGCTGCATCGTCCGAACAGTCGTAGACGAGATCTCTGTCCTCATTTCCGACCAAGTAAGGACTCAAGTCGGGGTCATCCTCGCCGTCATCCAGGTACACGCGCCGCAAAGCTTTGCGTGTCTCGGTATCGCGTGAGTGTAGCCACGGCATCAGGGTGCTGTCGGCGATGAAGGAGGTTGTGATTGGTCCTCGGAACCAGAAACGCTGCAAGCCGTGTCGCCATGTCGTGTGGAAGATGTTGTTCATGTGGTAAATTTTGGATGCTTCGGCCCGTATTTGCTGACAGGTCTGCAACAGAGCTGGTGGCTTGAGTGCCGTCTTCTTGTCGCCAAGCTTCACCGGCTCCTCTTGGAGCAGAAGTCGCTCGTAAATGTTGTTTCGAAGCTCCGCGGGCAGGCTGAGCAGCTTCGACTCGGTATTGACCGCTCGAGGTGGCGCCATCGCGAAGAGGTTTGGTTGTTCATGTTTTGTCTCAGTCGAAGCTGGTGGATGCAAAACGTCAAGTCCGAATCAGAAACCGCTCACTTTTGGTACCATCGCAACAATCGCCAACCGCAACTACCCAGTATCGCCCAAGATCGCCCATCATGACACTCCCCGCCCCCAACATTCCGAGCATTAAGCCCTCCTCACATCAGACCTCCCCATCTTCGACACATCCGCCGCCTGCTCCTCCCAACCAGCGGCACTCGCTCCTTCTTCCTCAATTACACCGCCTTCCCGCCCTATACCCTGACAACCTCTCCTACCGCTGCGGCATAGCCGACCACACCAGCCGGCAAGCACCTCTGTCCGCAGATTCATGAGTTGTTCTAATCATAAGGACGTCAGATGTGTGCTTACCGGGTCTAGCATCCGCTGGTCCGGCTGCCCTGGACAGTCGACGTCATCTAGATGAACAAAGACGACGACTCGAGGCCGTATGCAGGTGTCCTTGATGGGCTGAGAATGTATCTTAAGGCGCACGCGGTCATGAGTGGGTGAGCTGCCCTGCTCCGGGAGGGTTTCGGTGTTTCTGATGAATATTTTATATACAGTTCCCGTGTCCTGGGTCCTGGTGAGATCGCAGATATAACGGCCACGGGCAGCCTTGTCGCGTGATGGAATAGCTGTGTTGTATCATCTGTGAACATGCAGGTCAGATAAGATATATTTCGTAGGACACAGGCCACAAGCAATGGTGAAAGATTCAGCTGTACCTCTCGGTCTGATTTCTCATCAACCTGTCGTCAGGTCGCTCGTCTTCAGAACCACCAACGCCATCGCTAATGTATCAAATTTGTCATTCTTCCTGCGTTTTTGCCCGTCCAATACTTTTTCAATCTTGCGCCATACTCGTATCGCCCTCTTCCCCGAACACATCCTCCATCCTACCGGCACCCTCTTCATCCTCTCCTGCCTCACCGTCCATCCCACTCATCGCCGCATCATCATCAGGGCCCATTCCATTGATTGTCCCATTCACCTGCGCAAATCCAGCAGCATCTTCCACCTCTTCATCACTACTCCACTCCTCCCTCAAATTCCACGCAGGGCCCGTCAGACAATACTTCTCCTCTGGTAACTGCAAACCTTCAAACGCCCGGTTCCCACGGTCCTTGATCTTCGGCAATGCAGTCTTATTGCGCTTCTCTGCCTGCTCAAGCATGAACGCCTTGGGCAATGCACCTCCGTTAGCGCCAGCGCTGGCGCTGTGTGCCTGTCGTGAAGCGATCGCTTGTCGAAGACTCTGAACTGTGATCTCGCCATCTGCGCCTCCACCTCTACCCTTAGTAGATGTCCTTTCACCGCCAAGGTATCCTTCCGAGCTCAATCTTTGAGCGTCGCTTAGTATGCCGGAGGTGTAGCGATACGCGAAGTCGAGGAGTTGCAGTGGGACGCGCTCCTGGTAGGATTGGATGCCGAGGTTGGAAAGCACGAGGTGAAGCAGGCGCGCATCACGTGGGCGGGTGGAAGTTCCATCGTCAGTGGCGGAGGTGATGGTTTGCCCGGGCAGGTTTGGCTGTGTATGTGCAGCTGTTGAGGGCAGGGTGTCTGACGGCGGTGGTGTGGATGGATGAATTGGCTGAGGGCCCGCGGCTGCTAATGGTGAGGCCATGGTGCAGCCTGTGTAGTAGCGCGGCTGTGTGTCGGCCGTGAGACTGGGTCAGAATGTATAAGTACTCTGATGTTGACGTTTCCTGCATGTGAAAGCTCGCCAATCACTCATCCAGGAAAGGCAGGTACGGCGGGGGGGAAGTGCATCTTACAGCGGCAAGACCCGGCTTCTGCTGGCGATCTGCGGAGCGCATTGCCGAGCATGTCACGGCGATCTGCCTCGGTTCAGAAACAGCTTCTTGGACAAGGACCATTCGTCAATTCGAAGTCATGCTCTCACAACGTAGTATAAACAGCACGAAGGAAGACGAGTTCGACCATATCGAGGAACGCGGGCTCAACACCAGGCATCTGCAGTATCAAACCACGAGGACACAGCAGCCCGAATATCATAGCCGCCTATCTGCTAACGGCATCTTTGGAATCTCTGCTTACGGTGTGATTCTCATTGGAGAAATTCTGGTCTCGACGATACTCACCCACGGGATTTTGAGGCTTGTCTGGACTCTATTCACCATCTAGGCTGAGCTCTCAGGGGGAATCACTAAAAATCACTTAGGCTATATTCACTGGACATATCCCAATATGCAGATCAAAGACCACACCTTCGTCGTCTCTGGCGGCGCCAGCGGTCTCGGTCTCGCCACTGTCCGTGAAATACACGCTCAAGGCGGCTATGTCGCCATCCTGGACCTCAACGCAGATCAAGGCGCCAAGGTCGTCAACGAACTCGGCGACCGCTCACACTTCGAGGAAGCAGACATGTCCGACACCGCGTCTGTCCAAGCCGCAGTCAAAGGGGTCATAGCCTGGATCAATAAGACTGGCAAAGTTATGTCAGGCGTCATCCCAGCTGCCGGGGTTGGACTCCCTGCGAAGCTGATCGACAAGAACAATGAGCCTGTGCCGCTGGAAAGATTGGACTTCGTGCTCAACATCAATCTGAGAGGCGTGCTTGATCTCATCCGCCTTTGTCTCCCGCACATCGTTACTGCACCTCCTACACAACCCGACGGCGAGCGCGGCGTAATAGTCATGGTCGCCTCCTCCGCGGCTTTTGACGGTCAGCCAGGCCAAGCAGCTTATGCAGCTTCCAAGGGCGCGATCAGGGCTCTGACTCTGGTATTGGCCAGAGATCACGCAGCGCAGGGCATCAGGGCTGTGAGTATTGCTCCCGGCTACTTCGAGAGCAACATGACGGCGCAGATGTCGGACAAGGTGCGGAAGAGTCTGGAGAGGGTATTCGAGTTCCCAAAGAGGCCTGGGCAAGGTGTCGAGTTTGCGAAGATGGTAAGGCATGCGATCGAGAATACGATGCTGAATGGGGAGACGATTCGTCTGGATGGAGCGACCAGGATGCCGAGTAAGATGTAGTTGTGTTCTCGAGCCTTGGTCCTGCGCTCAATTACCGCCCCTTCCTTCTGTCTGCGCAAGTTTCGTGAGAAAGCTTGAATCCGCTCCGTGATCTGAAATGGCTTGTCTTTCTGATGACAAGCTTTCAGAAGGTTCTCCCGAGCTCGAATGGGCGGAGGCACGCGATCTCGTATGCCAAGAAATGGCACAGGGACGCCAAGATGATTAAGGGAGGTGTTGTGGGCACTATTGCTGAAGCAACAATAATCAGTAGCAATGGACAGACGGCGTCTTCGCGACTGTCGGCTTTGCTGGTGGAAGTAAGATGGCGAAGAACCGAACAAGAGGAACCGTACTATATAGCCGGGACTCGGTATGTACTGTGACAGCCAGCTCCACTCAGTTGCGGGTTAGTAGTTCCCGGGCACACCCACGTGCCAAGAGGACGGTTGGACCGATCCACTGAAACAGGAAAGCGCAGCCGTGCTCGTCCTTTGCAAGGTTCGTTCCTTCCCATGCTCAAACATCTTTTGACGAAAGCGGAGTCCTGATCTGAACAACGGATGCTTCCGCTGGCAGTGAGTGGTGTTGTGGAATGCACGAGTGCGGCTTGAGATGGCGTCCGGTGGAGCTAGACCAGGGTACAGTCCAGAGTACAGTCCAGAGTACAGTCCAGGGTACAGCACTATCCTGCCTGATTTGACGCTGTCCCACGCGCCATCCACGCTCGCTCGCCACACAATCGGACGCCGTTTGGCTGCCGAATGGCAGGGAAAGTGTGATTATTATTACAGGACGGGGACGGGTCCTGACTGACGCTTGGCTGCATTTGGCTGTCGAGGCAGCTCGTGGTGTGAGTGCTGCACCGACAGTGGGATTGGCGTCTCCCTCTTCCAGCGGAATTGCTGCGTGATCACGACATCAGTAGCGGTCATTGTATGGTGGAGGAGCAGGATCGAAGCCGCGAAGGATTATGGGCCTCGAAGGCACGGCAGGCGACTCGTACGCACACATCAACGCCGCGCAGACGCTTCGTGCGCCGTGCCAGCATCAGGGATTTGACGGAATACCGTGACGGGGGCGAGGGCAGGAGCGACGATGCGAATCAACATCACGACGCAGCTCGGTCTACTGATCCTCCTGTCCTCACTCATAGGCCTGGCTGTAGTCTCGGTAGCAACATGGGTTGCGAACTACAACTTCGTGTTGGACATCCGCTCACAGCGGCTGAGCATGGCTGCAAGTCTGAAAGCAGCGCAGCTCACGTCGGACCTCAATCTGATGCAGACAGCCGCCAACTTCATCAGCACGCGTGTGCTGATCCAGCATGCGCTCCAGAACTACACTCAGGGCGGCGTGGATACTGGTACATTGTGGTCGGCAGCAAAAGCGGACATGGCAGACGCTATCAGCGGGAGTGGATCTCTGGGACAAACCCTGCTTTTGCAGACGATGGTGTTTCCAGTCAATGGCCAGGGACCGATGGGACCGTACGCGGTTATGAACACAACAACGAATGACTCCCAGCCCAACTCATCGAGTCAAATCCGTCTTCCGTATGATTGCCCAGGCACAGGTACTCCCGTGTACCTGGGCGATGGCCAGTGCGGTGATCTGAATCTCGGTTACCCAAAGGCCCTGTATCCGAACCTCACCTATCTCTCGACATATTACAACAACACATTCGACCAGTCCGAAGCAGAGTACGACACCGTCGTTCTGAAAGCCGGCGGTGACCCTTTGATGACTGGACCATGGGCCGTCAATAACAGCTTATACTTGGTCAGCATGACCATGCCGGTTGTGAACAACGCTGGTGCTGTCGAGGTCCTCGGCTGGCTTACTGCTGTGATGGATGCGCGACTCATACAGAACGTCATAAGCCAGGCACAGGGTCTAGGGGACACTGGTCAGACGTTGGTGATTAGACCAACCTCCGTCACGAATCTTTTCGGGCCAGGCATACTGTTCAGCGAGAACAATGGCACGACTCCGACCGACGTCAACGTATCGTATGTAATGCCGCTAGGCGCGGAGGACACGAAACGGCATCCCGACAAAATCACTGGCGCGGCCAATTCCCCGTTCTTGATGTCCAGCTACCCTGCAGTTCAGCACGCATTCACGCAGGATAATCGTGATTCCGACAATAACGGCGCCGTGGTTTCGACGCATAATGAGCATGGATCTGCGGTATCTGTGGGATACGCCCTGTTGAATACTAGCATGGTCAATTGGGCAGTACTCGTCGAGCAGGCGAAAAGCGAGGTCTGGCAGCCTATCGATCATCTCCGTGACGTTCTCCTTGCCTGTGTCTTCGCTACTGCGGCCCTGATGGCCATTGTTGCATTTCCACTGGCTTACGTCTTCGGTTTGCCGATTCGGCGACTGCGGGAGGCAACCAGAAAGTCCATTGAGCCGCCGGGCTCCAACCCGAGCAGATCTAGTGACGATTCGTATCCGACGGGTCCTGACGGCGCAGACGACGCCGCCGAGGACGGTCAAAGGGAAGCTGAAGAGGGATTTGCGGCCACGGTGACCTCATCTCTTGCACGAAAGGAGGGGTTTGCGAACAAGAATGCTGTTGTCCGTTGGCGGGAGCGGCGGAAAGAAGAAAGAGAGGTCAAGAGGGAGGCAAGAAGACGACATCAGTTTAAGATACCTGCCAAGGTCAAGGAGAGGCGATCATGTCTCAAAGACGAGCTCACAGATTTGACAAGCACGTTCAATGAGATGAGCGACGAGCTCATGATGCAATATGAACGACTCGAAGAGCGTGTGCGGCAGCGCACTGCCGAGCTTGAATCGAGCAAGAAAGCGGCGGAAGCGGCGAATGAGAGTAAAACACTGTTCATTGCGAACATCTCTCATGAGCTCAAGACACCTCTTAACGGTATCCTGGGCATGTGTGCGGTATGCATGCAAGAGGAGGATCCGGTGCGGCTTAAACGTTCATTAGGAATCATCTACAAGAGCGGTGATCTACTGCTCAATCTCTTAACAGACTTGCTCACCTTCAGCAAGAATCAAGTAGGTCAGCAGTTGAGCCTGGATGAGAAGGAATTCAGACTGCGCGATGTGAGCACCCAGCTCGTCGCGATCTTTGACAAACAGGCGAAGGATGGGAACATCAATTTGCAAGTGCAGTTTGAAGGCATTCCTGATGCAGTGCAACCAGCATTGAAGACTGATTTTGGGCCGGCTGGAACAGGCAGGATCAAAGATATGGTATTGTGGGGTGACACGCATCGAATACTGCAAGTCTTGATAAATCTGGTCAGCAACGCGCTCAAGTTCACGCCATCAGGTGGCAGTGTCACAATTACTATTCGCTGCCTGCCTGAAATCCCAGAACTTGGTAGCCGCAAAGGGTCAACGCTCTCGAGACTGAGCCGGCAGCATTCCAGCCGGCTGAAAACTCATTCAGAAGCGAGTCTGACAATTGCACCGCTCGAGACGGCCAATGCGAACAACTTGATGGACAATCCGAACGCCATAATGACCTTCTCGGCCCATGAGCGTACAGCTACACCGCCGTCTGGCAAGTATCTCAATTTTGAATTCGAAGTAAAGGACACCGGCCCAGGCATCTCGGAACGGCTGCAGCATAAGATCTTCGAGCCTTTTGTGCAGGGTGACCTCGGTCTGTCGAAGAAGTACGGTGGTACTGGGCTCGGTCTCTCAATTTGTTCGCAATTGTCAAGTCTCATGAGAGGCAACATAAGTGTTACTAGCAAGGTTGGAGAAGGCAGCACGTTTACCATGCAGATTCCACTACGACTTACGCAGTCGAGGGCGGATAGCACCGCGAGCTCTAGCGTGGACTTAGCCGGTGCTGGACCCGGAAGTGAACGGAGACGAAGCTTAGAGGACTCGGGCAATGAGCGTAGCGGACGCGCACGATCGCGAGGGAGTCGGCAGGTGGCTACTACAAGAGACGAGTTGAGCGGTAGTGACGCGCCTCAGACCTCGACTAGCTCTACGACTGTCACTGCCACCCCAGCCGGTGGCGACGCACAACCGCGGCTAGTGGGCCTGAGTCAGCCCTTCTTCGCTGCCAGCCAGCCCATGGAATCGCCGGGGTCGCAATCGGGCGCAATGCAGAAGATTACGGCGGACGCTTCTCGTAGCATTGGCAAGATCCGTGTCCTAGTCGCCGAAGACAACAAGGTGAACCAGGAAGTCGTTTTGCGCATGCTGAAGCTGGAAGACATTTATGATGTGACTGTCGCGAAAGATGGGCAGGAGGCTTTGGACAAGGTCAAGGAGAGTATGGAGAATCGAGCCAATCCGCAGAGTCCTGGACCGTACAATCTCATCTTCATGGACGTGCAGATGCCGACAATGGATGGAATAATGAGTACCAAGCTCATCCGTGAGGTCGGGTTTGAGGCTCCGATCGTGGCGTTGACTGCGTTCTCTGAAGAGTCGAATATCAAGGACTGCATGGACAGCGGGATGAATTACTTCTTGTCCAAACCTATCAGGCGACCGCAGTTGAAGAAGGTGCTGAAAGAGTACTGCGCGCCTATACCGGAAGATGAGAACGAGGACGTTGACGGCTTGATGATGAAGCCCAGACCCGGCGCTTCGAGCGGTGACGGTAGTGGTAATGTCACGCTCGTAAGGACTGCTGGCGAGTCTGGAAGGCAAGGGGTTGATGGTGGTCGCTGCGGTGGTAAGAAAGAACCGGACGTCGAGGCAGCAAGCCTCGATGAGAGTGGGCCGGTGTCGCCGCTTTCGGCGACTTGATGCATCGTCGCTCCGTGCGCATGTTTGGAATCATCTGTGACAGATATGATGTGCGGCGTTGGGATCGTGACACCTGTTAGCAGATGCAGGAGGAAAAGGTTGTTGATTTTGGATCCGTTCGAGCGAAGGTGCTTTTGGCGTTTATTCAGGGGACGATGCCTGCAGTGCCTTTGATAGGCTTGGACGGGATTGTGGTTGGAACACAAGGCATCGCATCGCGTCTGGAGAACAGCAGTACTTCATATGCATGGGAGCGACATTTGATCGTGACAACTGGAGTTGTATATCGACAGTTTATTAGAGCTTGATATGTGTAATGCGAGGATGATGATGATCACCAGGCAGCCTGGTGATGGTATCGCACACGCAAACTCGAGCCCATACTCATGGGGTGTCTCTACAATGCGACGCTGGATATCGAGAGGTGTCCCCGCTGTATCGCCATCGTCGACATTGTCCGTTGGACAAAGCCTGACGGCTTGGAGGAGCTTGGGGCAAATGGCGTGAGGAATTGCTTTAGATCAATTCTACTCGCCCTACTGTTGCACATCGCAGGCGCGTTATTAAAGGTCCGTTGTCGTGAGAAATGGCTTTAGATGACGTGCTGGTGGGGAGATCGAGCTGCAGTCGGCGGACGTGGTGTGACGTATTCGTCATCACTGGCCACCGCCACCTCCTTTCCCACAACACACTTCGCCTCCGGAACGCTCAGTTCCTACTTGCGCTTCAAGTCCTCCCCCGACGTCATGATGGTATGCTGCTGTCCTGGGGTGTCGTAGACCTGCGGCCAGTTGAGCCTCACATCCGAGCTGGACGCTTTCAGACACGAGCAATACGCGTCGATGCCGCCTCTGCAGATCCGGAATGCAAGCGACCACAACCTTTGCGCTCTTGTGGTACACAGAATCTTCTCACAGTCTTGGCAATCCCTTCGTCTCACTTGCAGCATAGCCGCCGCCCCAAGTAGAGAAGGCTGTGAGCTTAGCGTGATAGCAGTGATGATAGATTGCTACGACTTTCATTTGCTGGGGCTTTCTTGAAACACGAGAGGGTTTTTGCCACTGCACACGAGGACCGCCCAGGCCGCCTTCCATCATTTTGTCGGGGCTCACCCAGAGCACTGCCCCATCGAGTGGTGCAATCTTTTCAGAGAGAATTTGACTCAAGACCAAAGCCCGCAAGCTCTCATCCAAACACTTCATCCATATCAGCCAATTTCTGGAAATGCTGGATGGATTAGACCTCAGGATCGACCCGGATCTGTGGAGTTTCAGGCCAGGATCTACACCACTGCGAGCTATTGGAGTGTTTTCATATGGGGATGACTTTGCTCGGGGCACTATCCACAACACATATTTGCCGTTCGACAGTCAGACTCTGCCATTATTCTCGAGCGATGATTCCTTGCGCACTGGCTTTGAATCTAGCCCGGCAAGCGTTCTCATTGATGCGCGCTATTGACAAAGCTGTTCAAGGGGTAAAGCCGGCGATGTCCCCTCTTGATGACTGGCAAGACGAGTTTTTGGCACTTATGCTTCATCCGAGAGTGCAGCCGCAGTGGAACCAAACGCCCATCAACCATTTACTCTTGACACACCATCCCTTCAAGCGGTACGACGGCAATCTGCTTAGACCGTGGCACTACTGACCCATGGAGGCGCTGATATGAATGCGAAGAATGCTTCCCAGACAGCACCACTCCTTATGGCAGCTAATCGAGGGCAAGAAGGGCTGACTGAACAGCAAGAACGTATGCGCTGCTATCTCCTCCACGCAGGCGGGATAGATATGAACGTAACGGGTGGTATTCTCGGACGGACTGCGCTGCATCACGCAGCTGGCGCGGGATGCGCCGTTGCTATAGATATGCTGCTCGAAGGAGAGTGCTGCAATCCTGGACAAGTGTGAACAATGCGTCCGCAATATTTCGACTTGCCCCCGAGGGGATCCCTAACATTGAAGACTATCAGGTGATGCAGGACATGCTTGTCGAGCGATCGCGAAGCTCTTGAGCTGGTACACGAGGCCTGGTCATGTTGGCACAGTATGCAAGTGGACAAGTGCTGTCGAACACCCCAGGCTATGGTCCTTGCATCGTTGCAGCGCTTCTAGATATGAATACAAGTGCGACAAGACTCGATGCTACAGGCGCATTAGCAAACTAACTTGTCCATCGCACTGATATGTGCCAAGGCTGCATAACCGCATTGGACTTGCTGCGCCGTTGTCGATCGAACAAGGTTGACAGCATCGCGCGGATGGGTCGCTGTTACCATGTTTCGTGTCGTCTCTGCTGAGCCATCTACTCTTCTCAGCTTCTTGCTCCCAGAGCAGAAAACATTGAAGTGATATCACCACCGAGGCCGGGATGTGCGGAGCCGATAACGCATTATGGCCGACTCAGCCGTATCGCCCATTATCAAACTGCCGACCTCAAGCTGACTTCGGATCCTGCAAGGCTGTGGGCGTGCATTCGACTCATGATCACCAATAGCAGCAATCTGGGGACGCCTTCCGACGTGGCAAAAGCACTAGCAACCAGAACCAGCCAGCCACGAACACTATGATCGACATTTTGGATAGCATTCCGGCCACAGTCTTCCTGCCGAACATTCTACATTCTGCACCTTGTCCTGTCCAGGATGGATTATTCTGGAATACCACGCACGACGAACTAGCCCAGAAAGGTGAGCTGTAAGCTGCACAGACAAGATAGCGTTGCTGTCAACGCTGCGTAAGGTCAATGTGGGAAGATATCATGCTTATCCGCAGCCTTGTTCGCCTGCCTTATCATCCTCGCCTTCTCCGCTTCTCAGCGTTTTGTTCCTCATCGCAAAATTGCCACTCATCATGTTCCCGGGCGGATGGTTGCTGCTACTTTTGAGCTCTGGAAGTGTGTCAGCACAGGAGACGGGTGCCGATAATTCGACCACACCTACGACTACAGACGGCGAGATCACAATATACACGATCACAGTGGGCAAGGTTCTCAACCAGTTCCAGCCCAATTCGATCAATGCGGTACCAGGCGACATCGTCTCGTTCCAATTCTGGAGTGGTAATCATTCGGTCATTGAGGCAGCGTATGGGTATCCGTGCATTCCTGTGCAGGATGTCGTCGACACGGAGCCTGGTTTCTTTTCGGCTTTCCAGCCCAACGCAACTGACAGCGATGTACGTACTCGCACCCTTGGGAAGCGGCGTCGCACTGACCGGCTGTAGCATCCTGTCTGGAACCTAACCATAAACGATACCTCGCCAGTTTTCTTCTATGTAAGTTTACGCCACGATTATCTGACGAGCTCCAGTGCCATGCTGATACGATAGGCTCACAAAGTGCGGTGCGCCTGGCTCTTGCATTGGCTATGGCATGGTCGGGGTGATCAATGCCGACTCGTCGACCTCTATAACAACCCAAATCAGCTTGGCCAAGGAGGCTGACTATATGCTTGAGCCTGGGCAAGTGCTCCCAGAAGCCATTTCCACTTCAACAGCTTCCTTGGCAGCGACTGCGACCACAGCGACCGTGACTCTCAGCCCAAGTGCTGCGACCAGCACAAACGCCGCTGCAACATTGTCCACTTCCGCTGCCGCTAGTGCCAAGAGTGGCAAGTCTGGGCTATCGTCAGGGGCCATCGCTGGGATTGCAGTGGGCGCGGCGATCGTTGCAATTGGCGCTGCGCTTCTCTTCTTCTTTCTTGGCCGTCATAAAAGCCTCCAAGAGGAAATCAACCACCATCGAGCTGTGGTCTCAAAATCATACCAAGGAGAGAAGGGGCCCTCCACGTCGATCGTCGGAGTCCAGGGCAGGCACAACAGTGACCTCCCGCCATACCAAGGGTCTTGGTACGAGCCGAAACCACCAGCGGGGATGGAAGTCACGCAGACTGCGCCATCTGTCTCCTGCTATGATGGTCGACGGTCCATGAGTCCCCAAGCGATGTATGATCCGATTCCAGGGCAGGTCAGTCCTAGCAATAGCTATCAGCCGCAGACTTCGCAGATCAATCGACCAAGTTGGCCGAACAGTGAAGCTAGGCAATCTGGGTATCTTGATCACCATCCAGAACACCAAAAGCCCCTCGCTAATCAATACATAGTCTCACTGAGATCATGAACCAGAGCACTCAGCCAACACAGCTTTATTCGCCGACGCCTGCTGTCCATGAGATCGGTGGGCCGCAGTCACCAGAGGCTGGAAGACGGGGATTGTAACACTGGAGCAATAATTTGCTCATCATGAACGAAATGAAAGTCGGAACGACAAGTTAAAGAACAATTCTTGAGTCAATGCGTGATGCGACGGGGTAAATGCTCTCAGGAAGCAACCGGATCGTCAAATACGAGTGCCGGCTTGAGATCGGCAATCAGAATGGTCACCGATTCGAGTCTCTCTACCGCGATGCCAAGACTTCATCCTCGGAGCACATGCAAGCACGGTAGCACAGGAGGTCCGGCAGCCGCTCTTCCTGCGTATCGAGACAGACCGAGACAGCAAGCCACATAGGAAATGACTATGTCACAATATCATCACGCCGGCTCTTCAGCTAATGACTCCACGCAATCCCCCAATGATGATCTTGGGTCCGCAGCCACCTTGGCTTGCTGTGCGACATGAAGCCTCACTTCGCCTGGCTAGGTGGCCAGCATGGCATCATCACGCCCTTGCTGCTAGATGTTCGATTGTGGATAGGATGAATACGGATCCAGTCGTTTGGAGCCGTGATCGTGAGAAGTGTAAGTGAACCCGAGAATCGGTTGCACCATATTCTCAACCAGGTGTATGCTGCCTCATCCTTCGCGTGACGGACCCACCAACTGCACGAGCATATCTTCAGGCCCGTCTGCATCTGCTGCTACATCCTACGTTATACTCACCAGAATCAATTCGTCGGTTGTCTATCAAACTCAACATGGGGCCGCCAAATGTCGAGAAGAGGCGCGCTCGGCACAGCGCCAATCAGCCCTTCTTCGGCGTATTCAAGACACATCACCCAGAGAGCCAATCCTCGATGCTCGCACACTTTGTAGCGTCGAGTGGCGAGTTCGTAGGAACCTTCGTAAGCCGGTTCCGGGGGTCGTTGACGGATCAGTCGAGATAGACGGCTGATACATACCACACAGATGTTCCTCTTCTTCGCCTTCCTGGGCCATCTCATGGCAGTCGACCAAGCTGCCGAGACAGCGCCTAATGGCGCCAAAGACTCTCAGACTGTGGTCTTCGTAAGTTTAGCAGTAGTACCACGCCAAATCATAGGTCTCGTGCTGATGCGGACGCTCAGATCGCCCTTGCTTATGGCTTCTCCCTTTTAGTGACGGCATGGAACCTCTACCGCGTCTCTGGCGGCCTCTTCAACCCTGTCGTTACCCTCGGCATGGTTCTGACTGGCACGCTAGCACCAACACGCGCCGTGTTCTTCGTGATCGTCCAATTCATCGCCGCCATATGTGCAGCAGCCCTCGTGGACTGCATGGTGCCGGGCGACATCAAAAATCTGCAGACGACCCTGAGCTCGGAAACGACGATCGCGCAAGGCCTGTTCCTGGAGATGTTCTTGACATCACTTCTGGTATTCACTGTCCTCATGTTGGCGGCTGAGAAGCATGAATCCACGTACATTGCTCCAGTCGGTATTGGGATGGCTCTATTCGTGGTTGAACTCGCCGGCATATATTGGACGGGTGCATCGGTCAACCCGGCGCGGTCGTTAGGCCCGTGTGTCGTAGCGGCCTCGTTCCAAGGTTATCACTGGATATACTATGTCGGACCTGCGCTAGGAGCGCTCATCAGCGCAGGGTATTTCCACTTCATCAAATTCTTCCATTATGAGGAGGCGAATCCCGGACAAGTCCGGATGAAGTCACAATATGGTGGTACCTGGGAGAAGTCGAACGCTACACCTCGGAAAGAGAGTCCACCCGCGGCTGCGGCTGATCGAGACGCGTCGGCTGGAGCAGGGCGCACGATGCATCCTGGCTACGGTGCTGACATGGTCTGAACGTGACAAATCGATGGGATGTCGAAGAGCTTTTGGCCATCTTGGCCATTTTGTTTGAGGGGGCCAGTCCATCCATGGTTCTGTAGCAATATTGAAGTTGTGGTATGAGATTCCACGTCTGAACCCAACTTTTCAACCACCATCACTGTCCACCCTTCTGACTCTGATCACTCTTCCCAATCTCTCGTCGATCCTCTGCACCATCTCGCGAGTCTGCACGCCCTCTCCGCCATACTCATGCAACATGATCGAGATCCCGCCCACTTGCCTTGCCATCCGACGAATCTGCACCCGCTCTAAGCTCTCCATCAGCTGTTGTGCGTCGGGCTTCCTGTACAGCCAGATGAGCCTCCTCTTGAACGAGTAATTTGCATAGTCGATCCTCTGAGCCCAATACTTCTCCCGGCCATCCTCAGAGTCCTCTTCTCGCGTTGGATCGTAGTCATCATTGCTATAGCGCGGTGTCCGGTCTCGATCTCTCTCGCGTGCGCGAGGTCGCGTCCGTCGTCTGTCCATCTTTTCTGGCGGAGAAGCATAAGCCGAGTGTTCATAATATGGGCTTACGCTACCGTCGTCCCGTTTCCGCCTTCTTTGCTTGGTCATGTTTCTTATGCCTTGCTCTCCAGGCTCTAAGAATGACCTCTCAATGGCCTCAAACTTTCCGATCAAATGCTTAAGCACGTCGCTCATAGTCCGGAGCGTCACATCGTCCAACTCCATCAAGTTCACCATCCTCGGAGAGCGGCTTTGGCGCGTCTCGCGTTGATGCTTCTTGTGTTGCTTCCTCATGATGCGTAGCGATTCCCTCTCTTCTGATAGCTGTTGCCTCAGGTTCGTTAGGTATCCGTGTACTTCATGAGGTGCTTCGCCGAGAGTCTCGAAATGCACCCATAAGACTTTGATGAAGGTGCCCAAAGTAAAACCAAAAGAAACAAAACCGATGACAGCGCTGGCAACTGCGATCGGAGGGTAAGTGGTATGTGAGATTGTTATGCCCATGGTTGCATCCTGTGCATATCAAGGACACTGTTCGCAACCATGCTGCTATACACTTGAGAAGGAGAATGACAACAACAGCATGAAGAGTATGTCCATACTTGCTAGTCACGAGGGTCGCTCAGAGTTACTTGGCTGACAAAGCGTTAGGTTCAAACGTCATTCTTCTTGTTACTTCAACGACGGAGGACGCAGTCCCCTGGTCCATGAACGTCGATACTCGCTTGTCATACAGGTGATCATATTGATCACGTAAGAGACGCGACTGTTGCGGCTGTCCAGCCCAGTGTCGTCCCAGGGGGTCGAAGTGCAACAGCAATCGCGCATCCTGAGGCGATAGATTCAAAAACTGAAGAGTTGTCGATCATCGTCGATTCGGCGTACATATCACTATTAGACTCCGCAGGAGCATTCTCAATAGATCCGCTACGCAGGAAGCTGTCGTACCAATGGGTCTATGCAATGGTCGCTGTAGTCACTGTTAAGCCGAAAAACCTGCCGCGTTGCCCATATTGTGCGTTCGCGCATCTCTCTTGCTCCTAGCGGTTTTGATGACGACCGAGTCCGACGAGCAATCGTCACCCCCCCAATACCGAGTCACCATACGATAATGTGCCGTCCGAGTGTTCACGACCAGCAACGCAGCCATCCGTGATTCGGTAGAGGGCCAAGTCGCAGTCGAATGGTACAAGTTCGGAGGTACAGTCGCTCTCTGTAACATTATAAACGTCGATCTGCTGCAAGGAAGCAATCCGGCTGTCGGCATTCTGCTGCTAGCAATACTAACATCGAACGTTTCTTACCGATCCCGAGCATACAAGTGCGCGGCATTGATGGAGTTCTGTAGATTCGCTTACCCAGAGTGATTCCGCCATCCGCCGCAGAGAACCAGCCAAAGAGTCCACTCAGCTCGGTCGTTCGAACACTGCCGCCCGGCGAGTCGCAAGTTGGTGGCTGGTAGCTGCCAGGCTTGCTGGTCCTCCCCTGAGCCTTCGAACCCGGACAAAGAGACTCGACAGTAGCGGCTGGATTCGTCGCCTCGTCAATGCTGAATATCACTCCCGTGCTGATGAAAGTGCCACCAAAGGTATAGCCATCAGATGCCAGGCAGTCGTTCGCAATGCCGATGAACGTTTCCATGCAATCATCACCGCTCATGTCGCTATCCCAAGAACCAAACACGCTGCCACCAAGTTGGACGAGGTTGGTGTCGCAGAGCTCATAGGCGGCAATGGCGCTGCCAGTCTGGTTCGACGATCAGGACTGCAGGACAGTGCCCATGGACAGTGTTCAGGATTCTGTTTTCGCAGTATTCTTGAGTGGCTGACGTAAGCCAGGAAGTGTTGACCCGTCCACCATTGGGAAGACTTGAAATGACCGCTTCGTCACGGAGGTCGATTGCGAGGTGCTGGTCGTGATGAATTCGGGTGTCACTTTGTCTGTGCCAGCGGTGAGGTCGGGCATGGAAGCATCGGTCGCACGGCTCTCCGTGGAGATTGCGATATCTGTGAGCGCCGAGTGCGCCAGAGCGACCACATTCACAGCCATCTTGTTAAGTACAATGACGGGTAGAACGCCGCTCGTTCGCGACGCCAGCTCCATAGCTCGACAAGCGACGCTCGCCGCGATGCTTGCACGCTTGGGGTGCGGCTTGTGTTGAGAATTTGTGGTATGTTATATGCCTACCTACCTGCGCGGTGTGGTCACAAGGCTGCTGACGAGCTTTCCGGTTCACAAAGCCGGATGTCGTTGTTTGAGCATGGACGGGAAAGAATAGGGCATCATCAGCAACTCGCAAGGCATTCGAGACGTTTCGTGCTCCCACAACACATGCGTGTAGAATCATATGGATCCGTTAATAGCTAAGCGTGCCATTCACGGGCCATGAACCTCACAGCCCACGGCGGTGAAAGCCTCGAGCCTCGCCACCAGGCTACTTATTGAGCGGCCATGGCTCGCACGTCACGGACGACGCCTGAATGCGCAAGTCCAAGCAAGCGACGGAAGACGAATCGAAATTTCTGGCGCATGAGCATTAGAGTGCAACGCCTGTGTCCTATTGATACAAGCCGAGCAAGAGACCGCTCCCTGATGAGACAATATGGCACTCTTTCCGGTTCTGGAGCGCGCCTGCCTCATGGAGTATGAATATTCAGTGCTCAAGCTCGTCATTTGCGCGTATCTAAAGCTCATCGAGATTTCGCCAAACAGTCCCTGAAGTGTTCACAATTGCGCAGATCTTCTCAAGACCGTTCAAGGAAGGTAGTATTGACTCGAGCCTGGGACACCTGGAACAGTTCCATGGGTCTTATGGGGGCGTCTGCATTCGCAGTGTCCTGGTCTACGTTTCTAAAAAGGCAGTGGGGAGCTCGAAGAGCTACACCGGTCTCGGCGCTAGTCGCTATTGTATCTCTGAGGACAGCGACGCCAATACTCCGCGCTCGGCGTTCGACGCTGTGCGTCAAGGCTCTATAGGGTGAGGGAAGCATGCTGCGAAGGCTAAATAGGCTCACCTGAGCAGAGATTCTGCATTCCTCGTCTGAATATCCCTTTCGGAAGTGGAAAACGCTAAGTATTCCTCGAAGGTTCATCCACGGTGGGGTCCAAGCTTCGAGGAGCGAGGTCGCGGCGTACCTGCTGCGATGGCAAATTCAGGTTAGAAGGCATGAGAATTGTGAACCAGGATTGTCCGTTATTGAAAAGTTCCGGGTGCCTGGCTGTATGCTGGAAGGGCACATGGCGATCGAAGATGTTTTGATTTCCCAGCCATTCACTGCGAACGTTCCCTCCACTAAACGACCAGCTTGCCCCTTGCTCCATGTCTTTTGGGAATCCTGTAGTCGACACAGGTCGTGTTTGCTTTGACTTTCCTGCCCTAGAGATGTGCGTCAGCCAAGGGTAGTAGTATTGACTCGGGCCCATGGAGATGTAGCACAACATACCGACCGATCGACCGGGCAGCACTTGATGGTGCCGTCCATAAGGCAGGCTCCTTCACCTCCGACATCTGGGTGTTGCATGTAGCGTCAATTCCATACCACGGCTGAGAGGCTTTGAGATGTCAATGACCTACAGCCGCAGTATTGAGATTCAACAATCCCCGCCCCAAGGCCGTCGCAGCAGGAGAGCTCCAGGCCCTCGTCACAGTAGCCTTCACTGCCGACGGCTATCGCGGTAGCTGCGAGAGTAAGGAGTGCATAGAGGTGCATGTTGGTAATGTCCAGTGTAACACCAGATGTCCCGCTAGAAAATGTTCGTGGAGCTCAGAAAGCGATCGTCAGGAGCCCTAGACTGGCTCTAACCGTGGCACGAAGTACAGGACTCCTTCAGGCTACTCAATGCCGACCGAAATACCAAGGTGCGTAGTGTAGAAACTGTCTCGTGATAAGGTCGGCCCGTAAACTGGCGCAACAATCGTCAAATGTCCCATTTACAGTCTCCCTCGTTGGTCTGAGATCGGGAAACAAGCAAGAACTGATCAAATTTGCCTCCTTACAGCTGAGGTCGGTGCAGTGTATAAGAAGAGAGCCAGAGATTCCGCGGCTCGTTCCATAATTCTTGTAAGTCTGTGCACCCGTAGCCTACAATACATCCCCGGTAACACCTCCATTAAGGTAATTCAGGCCACTCGGGTTGGATCGGTTCGGTGCACTGCGTGTTTGGCTCGATATTCTTGCCCTGAAGCACAATCCGTGTCAACCGTGATCGCAAGACCTTTTGGCCTCGCAGCGGCTTGCGACATACCGTTTTGTCAAGTGGGCAGCATTTGGTGGTGTAGCCGACAGAAAGGCACTCGACTCCCTCGGAGCTGTCTAGATATCACACAAGACGTCAGCGGACTCTACAGCTTATGAGCAGACGTGAGGACTCTTCCTTGAAGGCGCAGTGACGTACAAGAGCATTCTTGCGAGGAGACGGACTCAGTTCCAAGGTTTTGGCAGCAAGAGAGCCCTTTGCCGCTTTCACAACTGGTGGCTACTGCCATTGTTGCTGTGGTCGTGAAAGCGAGGAGAGCGGAGAACTGCATTTTCTCGTTGCGCGAATTGGTGAGTAACGTTTTCAAATGCTGTTGGCAAAGTCAGGGAGATCTTATTCGCCGCTGCATTCCGGGGAGCTGAAGAAGTTATCTGTCATGACAGCCAACACAGACCACGCGCTCCAAGCCCGGTGTGGGACCAAGATAAATGATGTGTATAATGTCTCGTGAGCAGATCGGGCCGGACATTGGGCTCACCTCAGCCAGATGCTGATACGACTGATTTAGAATGGGCCTTGGAGACCGGCATTATCGAAATCAGATCAAAGACCACATGATTTGCGGTGACAGGGGCCTGCATGTGTTTCTTGTCAACATTGGCAGTCTAGGGATCATGCGAAGTCGGCACGAAGCGCGACAGAAATCTCGCGTTCTCGACCTATACTTGCACTGTCGAACATTTCTTGAGGTCGCGTATCTTGACATGACGATTTTCGTTGGCGACTTCTGCACAGCTCGAGTTGCAGCAGACCGAACTACTTGATTTCTCCGAGTTGCCTGTAGTGTAAGTGCATTTCTCGTTGATCCTACATGGGACCAGATCCTTCGACGAGAGCGATAGCCTGTGCTCGCGCAACTGGTGCACGGGATTGTCCAGATTTGTCAGGATGCGTTCTCCTTCAACGTCGGTGATTTGAATATGTGCAGCTCATCTAGAGTTGCATGACCACAGTGTGTGCGCCGAATCGACCCCTCTAGACAGAACTCGGACCCCACGTCAAAGTTCGGTTTGGCGCACACCGGATAGCAGCTGAATGGTTGCGGTAATGTCGTTCAGAGGTCGTCAAGGCTCTGACGTCCCTGATCGCGGCCATTATATGGTGGAGTATGCATAAGCCATGCCACATCCACATTCTTGCACCAAGCTGCGATAGCCACTCTGTCGCGAGCGGTGGCGGCCCAATCCAGATTTTAAAAAAGCCAGCTGTAGTTGGTACGTTTGCTGTCAGTTGGTGAGAACCTGCCTGGACTGGTGCGATGTTCCCATCTCTGTCTACCTCGGTACATTGATCGTTGGCTATTCTGGCCCTCGTACGTCCCATTGCAACCCTTCGTCACCTGGACTGGTCTGCTCAACCTGCGACCTACCTAGGTATGGGGGTCAAGCCGTATGCCAGACATTCGCTATTGTCCATGCAGCGATTCCTATTTGATGTGCTGCAGTCTTGCCACGCAAGCTTCAATGTGGACTCAGGTAGAATGACCTGCCATGATTGTGATTGTGTAGGTTCGTGATGAGGCCGTCCATTCATCCTTGTGGGTTTCAACATACCAAAGGACGGCGGTCCAAATGTGCCAATTCCACATGCATGTGTTTTTTGATATCACGTGTTTGCTCAAATTGAGCTGGTTATTGCCAAATATCACTTTACTAGCGATTGTTATTGTGATTAAATGCTATTGTTAGCTCAATTATAAGTGATTCCTCCTTGCTGCTATTAACTTACTATGTTACACCCTTAGATCACTATAATATCGCTCCTAATAAGGTACTAAAATGGCTGAAGAATCTACTACTAGCTTACCTAAACCTAAGCTGCTACCTCTAGCGCTAGTGTAAGTTGTTTCTACACTTACAGTATACTTATAGAGGTAGTTACTAACTTGTAGTAGTAGTTTACACTGTCTAGAGACTAGGAATACTACTAATTAGTAGTATAAGTCTAAAGAGAGCTAGTGATATGCCGGACGTACAGGCGCTAGCCGCAGGCTTGGCGTCACGTGACCTCGCAGATATTTGAGATGCTAGACATATAGGTGCTAGCTATAGGCTTAGCGTCATGTAAGCTCGCGGATGTTTCTTAGGTTATAGTGTATGTGCATATGTAGCTAACTATAATCAGCCCTATTACAGGACTAATTACTAAGCCTTTTAGCTATGTAGGGTAGTAGTAAAAGGTTAGCATACCTTCCCTATTAGCTAGTAGTATGATTATAATACTAGCCTTAAGGAGAAAGATGCCCTCCTACGTAAGTATAACATAGCTAGCTATATTATAGAGACTAATAAAAGCAAGCTAGCTATTAATCTATGTAACAAATACACTAAGCATAGTTATAAGTGTAGGGTCTAGTCCTAGCGTGATGATATAGCTTACGCATTCTGTAAGCGTAACAATTACGTTAGATGTTACACTAATTGCTAGCATAAGCTATTAATTAAGGAGAAAATAGAGGCAGTTAAGTCAAGGCTTACTACGATTAAACTATAACTAGACAAATTAGACATGCGCATTAACACGTAGCTTAGTAATATAGAGGGTATGCTTAGTAGTACTAGAGACATTAATGATGTTAATGATAATAGTAACATATAGTCTGTTATAGCAAGGTTTAGTATAGTTAAGGGGTAGTTAGCTATACTAGCAGAGCACGTTGCTAGTCTTATAGACTATAGTAATAGTTAGTTTGCCATAATGTGTGTAGAGCTTAATACTATCATAGAGTAGATAGTTGACATTAGTCACACTATTATAGACAGTGTAATCTATATTAAGGCACTCTAGGGGGCTATATTTATAGGTACTACGCTACTATACTATACTAATGAAGAGTGCCGTGAGCTCTCTAGAGGTAGTGTGTAGTAGTAGTAGTAGTAGTAGCATAGCAAAAGAGCTTAGGAGTTTAGCGTTATTTAAATAGTGCTATTAAGTTAACTATGTTAATGCCTACTACGACTTAGCTATAAGTAGCATAATTCGATTTTTTATTCAACTCTTTTTTTAGTGACTATTAAGACATGTTAAATATCTTTTCAGCAATTTTGCTATCGAATATACTATGACTACTGTTATAGATGTCATGAGTTACAAGCACTATAGGCTAAGTTAGAGCACTAGGGCCTAAGTCACAGCATAGTCATAGGAGAAAGGATCTGTCACGTAAGGACAGATCCCTAGATCTATGGGGTTAGTCTACAGATCTACAGGCCTATAGGGGAGAAGGGATCTGTCATAGGAGGTAATATAGATGTATATGCTATATGATATGAAAATATCTCGTAGTGTAACAGAGTAATCCGACCTTTTAGTAGGTACAAGACAGCGCTACTTTCTGCTTATCGCAGAGTTAGCGTTAAGGGTGCTTATAACCCCTGACGCCCCTTAATTAGGGAAAGCATGTCTAAGCCTAACCCCGCAGGGGTACTGTAGGGTTAGCGACATAGAGGCGTCCTACGTCGACTACTAATCCTACTTAGACGACATACAAGCTAACGTATGTATGAAGGACCTCCTTGCTATATGTAGCAGGGTCACTACATGCTAAGGGCGGGCATCAGAACCTATGCGGCTCTAATGGCCCCCTAGTATCTAACCCTAGTATCAACTGTATTAGATACTAGGGGGCCATTAGAGCCGCATGGGTTCTGATGCCCGCCCTTAGCATGTAGTGACTGATACGGTTGATACTAGGGGACCATTTGAACCGCATGGGTTCTAATGGCCGCCCTTGGCATGCAGTGACCCTGCCACATATGGCAAGGGGGTCCTTCGTACATACGTTGGCTCGTATGTCGTCCGAGTAGGATCAGTTGTCGACGTAGGACGCCCCTACGTCGCTGACCCTACGGTACCCCTACGGGGTTAGGCTCGGACATGCTTTCCCTAATTAAGGAGCGTCAGGGGTTATAAGCACCCTTAGCGCCACCTCTGCGATAAGCAGAAAGCAGCGCTGTCTTGTACCTACTAAAAGGTCGGATTACTCTGTCACACTGCGAGATATTTTCATATCATATAGCACATACATCTATATTAGTTCTGCTTTCTCCCCCCTGCTTTGCAGTCTGGCAGAGAATACTACAATATGTCTAGAGCACTACGAACTCGCAACTAACGCGTAGCGAGCGCCATCCCGAGCGCCCGCGATGGCGAAGCTAGCCTAAGTAACTAGCCCGCAGAAGTACCCGCTACGAGCGACACTGCATCGAGCGACAGTTCCGCTAGAGGACAATTACGCGGCAGACTAGGCAATAGACCTCCTGCACAGGGACCGCAGCTAACCCCGACTATCGACCTGGCCCTTGTAGCCATGATTGTCGATTAGGTCGCGAACCGCCTTGCGAACTAGAGCCGGAGCCGCACCGCTCCTAGCAGCGACAACAGCGAGGACGACGAAGACGTCGCCATGAGCAGTACTAACGAACTAGCGGACGAAGAAATCCAGCGAGATTTTACGCTAGGGACCCGCGAAGACAACTTACTAGGAGGCGCAGACCCTCCGCGTGTGCCCGCGAACTTGGTGCCTGAATTCGGGGCCATAGTAGGTCAACTAGGAGGTAGTCGTAACGCACGTAACCTGAAGCCGTTCAAGGGAGACACCTTGAAGGAGGCTCGAACTTTCTTGCAGGCATGTGAGGCAGTTTTCGTGCTTAACCTACGCGGATATTCCACGGAGGGCGAACGAGTTGCCTTTAGTGTGATGTAGCTCGAAGAGGATAAGGAACCTCGCAACAATTAGCATGAGCGGTATGACCTTATGCGGGTCTACGACAGAACGTATACGTAGGCGGACTTTCGCTAGTTCTGTGTTGACTAGGTCGAGGATCCGGGGAATCGCGCCCTTACTGTGTCTGTCGAGTACGAGAAGGCTAAGCAGGGGAAGGGACAAACAACCTCTAGCTTCGCAACCTACCTCGCCACGCTCGAGGGACAGATGCCACCCTATACTAAGACGTAACGCGTGCGGCACTTGCTCGTCAAACTCGATGACGATCTTCAGAACACGATCATGACTTTTCATGAACTTCCGACAACTCGGCAAGACCTCGTGTCCCTTGCGACACGTATGGAAATCACCTTGAAGCGAAATAGGAAATCGGGCGGTAAGGACAATAAGCGTCTAAGCCCCGAGGACCCCCTGAAGGGCCGCTATCACAAGCGCCCTAGGGGCCACGTCTAACGCGGTAGTTCATTCCGGAGGAGCAAGCCCTCTAAGCCAAAAGACGGTAGCGAGAAGCCTCCGAGTAGCTGCTACATCTGTAGAGCGAGGGACTACTAGGCGGCTCGCTGTCCTAAATGAAGTGATAGGAAGAAGGTAAGCAAGGTGTCCGAAACCTCCCTAGAGGGGAGGCGAAAGAAGGACAAGCCCGAGACAACCGAATGGCTACTACGGGTATCTAAGCTGTCCATCACTAATAGTGTAGACTCGTGGCCTGCGCGGCGCCTATCTAGCGCGGTCCGAGTTAATGGCTCGCTCGAGCTAGTAGACTATATGTTAGATGACCTTGCGGAGGTTAACGTGATACCCTAGAGGGTAATCGTACGGCTTGGTTTGAAGCCGATCCCAGGAGCCCTGCTGCCTACCATGAAGTCTTTTCGGGGCGAAGGCGTAGCGGCTCGAGGCGCGTACAACATGCGCCTCTAACTCGCGGACTCCTCAGGAGAAGTGCGCGAGACTAACGAAGTCTTCTACGCCGAAGACGTTCCTGATGAGGAGCTCCTGCTCGGCCGCCCTTAGCGCTACAAGCAGGGAGTCGTTGTTGATAGAGCTACTGACAACTAGTTCTACGGCTCCATAGGCGAAGTTCCTGCGGTACGGATGCGTGACGCACACAGCTTCTACAAGGACATGAAGAAGGTCTAATGCGTGTATGCGGTCTGCATACAGAACGTCAAGGAAGACGTTACCCTTCCGCCTGAGTTAGAGGAATACGCCGATATTTTCGACGCAGAGGCTGCGGCCTATGCCCGGGCCCTAGACGCGGAACATGCGATTAACCTTAAGGAGGGTTACAATCCTCCGTATCGACCTCTGTACCCTATGTCGGAGTCGTAGCTCGAGACACTTCGAGACTACCTCTACAAGGCGCAAAGGAACGCGTGGATCCGACGAAGCGACAGCGAGGCTAGAGCGTTAGTTATGTTCGTCCCGAAGAAGGACAACACACTCCGCCTATGCGTTAACTATAGGGGCCTTAACGCGGTAACCTAGAAGAACCGCTGCCCCCTACCACTTATTAGCGAGACGCTTGACCGCCTTAGTCGCGCCGCTATCTTCTCGTCTATCGACTTGAAGGACGCCTACTACTAGATACCGATCCGAAAGGGCGACGAGTAGAAGACTACATTCCGAACGCGGTACGGATACTTCGAGTATATAGTGATGCCGTTTAGCTTGACTAACGCACTAGCGACGTTCTAAGCGTATATTAACCGGGCCCTAGCCGGCCTCGTTAACACCTGCTACGTAGTATATTTGGACGATATACTAGTCTATTCCGACTCGAAGGAGGAGCATATTCGGCATCTAAGTATAGTACTCGAACGGCTCCGCAAGTTCGCTCTGTACGCGAACCTAAAGAAGTGCTCATTCCTGACGGATAGGATTAAGTTTCTCGGATACATCGTCTCCACGGAAGGAGTCATCATAGATGACTAAAGGGTGTCCGCAATCGCGGAGTAGCCGCGGCTAACTACCCTCCGAGAAGTGCAGGTGTTCCTAGGATTTACTAACTTCTACCGCAGATTCATACGATCTTACTCGAAGATCGTGGCTCCCCTCACGGCCCTCGCAAAGGGCGCGGTTCGAGGAAAAAAGCCAGGGAAAGTGCCTTAGGAGGAGGCTTAGAGCAAGGCCTTCTCTAAACTCAAAGCAGCTTTTCAAACTACGCCTATACTTTGGCACTTTGACCCCGCTACGAAGATCCGGATAGAGACCGATGCTTCAAAATTCGCAATAGCCGCAATTATATCGCAGCTCTAGTCGCACGAAGGCAGTACGCGATAGTACCCGATTGCCTTCTAGTCGCGGAAGATGCAGGGCGCTAAGCTTAACTACGAGACTCACGACTAAGAGCTTTTGGCTATTGTTGACGGCTTCAAGGAGTACCGACACTACCTCGAAGGCGCAGCGCACCCTATTAAGGTGCTTACCGACTATAACAACCTTCGCGGCTTCATGGGCGTAAAGCAGCTAAGTAGTCGGCAAGCAAGGTAGGCGACTTTCCTCGCTAGCTTTGACTTCGTTATCTAGCATCGTTCCGGAAAGACGAATCTAGCCGACAGTCCTTTACGACGACCGGACTACGACACTAGGGAAGAGGGTGACTAATAGCTTCTCCCTACGCTACAAACGAAGCTTGTAGTTTAGGGCGGCGATCTGTCGTTAGCTCCTCTTATAGGTCGACTATGGGTCTAATGGGGCCTCACGGCCTCCGCTAGTGACGAACCCTCCCATCTAGCAGTTGTGGCGACCGTGTCTAGCTCGATCCGTGCGGTAGTTAACTAGCTCACATGCGGTAAGCATGCGATGTCTGAAGAACCCTTTGAAGAAGTCTCGAGACTTATTCAGCGGTTGCAAGAGCGAGAACTAGAGTTAATCAATGAGGGTGTAGCCCTCTAGGACACTGCAGGCGGTCCGAAGTACTAGACCAAGTCGGGCGATTTGTAGTACTTTGACAATAGGCTCTACGTACCCGCTAACTACGCACTCCGTTCGCAGCTCCTCTGTATTCATCATGACGATGAACTCGCGGGCCATTTTGGCGTAGAGAAGACGAACGCACTTCTCGGACGTAAATACTAGTAACCTACGCTAGAACAGGATGTCTCTGACTATGTCAAATCCTGCTAGACGTGCCAGATTAGCAAATCTCGGCGCTATCGCCCCTATGGCGATGCTTAGGCGCTCCTACTGCCAGAGAGACCATGGCAAGACTTGACCATGGATTTCATTACTGATTTGCCGCTAGCAAAGTAGAAAGGCGATGTGGTTAATGCTGTCCTTATAGTAGTCGACCGATACTCGAAGATGAATATCTTCATCCTATGTATGAAAAAGTGCATAAGTAGCGAGCTTGCGCGGCTACTTCGCGACGAAGTCATATAGCGCTTTAGTGTCCCCCGAAGTATCCTATCGGATCGAGGTTCTGTCTTTACTAGTAAATACTAGCAAGAATTTGTGTTTGAAGCGCGTGTCAAGCACCGCCTAAGTACAGCATTCTATCTACAGACTAATAGTCAGACTAAACGTATGAACTAGACTCTTGAGTAGTACCTTCAGTGCTACTACGCTAAGAACCAGGATGCCTAGGCCGACGCAATTCCTATGGCGGAATTTGCAGTTAATAACAGCGTGCATGCTACTATGCGCATGTCGCCATTTCAGATTCTTTATGGCTTTGATCCGGAAATACACCTAGAACCGCCTCGGGACGAGTCTTCTGAGGAGAGGGTGCCGGCCGCCGCGGAATTAGCGCGGCGTATGCGCGAGGTACATTCGGTGCTAATAGAACACTAGAAAAAGGCCTCAGAATCCCAGATTAAACATAATAACACCTGTGCTAAACCGATGTAGTACGCAGTTAGTACGAAGGTGTTACTATCGACGAAGAATCTCAAGCTGAAACTTCCGAGCAAGAAGATGACGCTAAGGTTCGTCGGACCCTTCTAGATACGCGATGCGATAGGCTCGCAGGCGTACCGGCTATCGTTGCCATCGTCGTATCGTGTGCATGACGTCTTCCATGTATCTCTACTCGAACCATAGGTACAGCGCGAGGGCGAAGAGCCCGCGGACCCGATGCTAGTAGCAGAAGAGAACGAAGAGTAGGAAGTCGAGGGTATTAAGGACAGTATGCGGCGCAAGGGTGCAACGTACTATCTAGTAAAGTAGAAAGGATACCTACCTAAGTACACACAATAGGTTCCGGCCGAAGACTGCAAGAACGCTCTAGAAGCTATTTGTGAATTCGAAGAGCGGAGGAGGCGTGAGCAGGGCTTGAGAAGGTCGATTCATGGGAAGATGAGGGTTCTAGAGCAGAATTCTTGACACGTGTATGTAGCGCATGACGCGCGAAGCGACAACGAGAAGCAAACGCCCTACTTATACATCATTGATGCCTAAAGGCACACCTAGAATAAACCCAAGAAGAACAAGAGACATGCTCGGATTAGCTTCGTAGCTAATGCTTAGCGACTACTAGTTAGGGGCTTCCTGACCGAACCTAAAGCAGGAGAGTCTTTCTTGTTACGGTCCGCTAGGGACTACCTACCTGCACGGGGTCTACTAAACACCCCGAAGCGACCATGAGTAACAGGGGTAGTAACGCCACGAAGAGAGGCCGGCATCTTCTTCTTTAGTAGGTTGCGAGGGAGCTCGTCTTCGGAGCCTATAGTAGCCAGAGAACTAGCGACACCCTTACTACGCCTAGTCGCGACGACTACCTCATCCTTAGCATCAGAAGGCGAAGAGACTCGAGCGCGCTTGCGGCTGTCGCGCTCGGCCCTCGAGATCATCTTGCGCTTCTTGACACGAGTGTCGACTACATCATCGGACTTAGTGTCTCTCTCAGGCGTAACTAGTATGGTGACACTACGGCGCGAAGGGATCACGTTAGGACCGAAGGTATCCTGAGTGTCGTCATCCTCCTCATCCTCAAAGATCTGGCCTAGAGGCTTGTGCCTTAGCGTCTTGACGGACGTAATGCGGGTCGCAAGCGGGGAAGGCTCGGCTTCCTCGTCGCTGACCTTAATTTCGGCCCTAGCCCTCTTCTTCTTCTTAGACAGTAGCGTCGAGGCAGCGTAGGCGGCGGCGCTACAATGTGTTAGCTGTACGCACGCGACAGGATTCGAGTAAGTAACTTACGGCTTAGTCCTCGGGACCGGCTTAGAGGCAGGCTGCCTCTCGGTACGGCGCTAGGGCGTGGCCTTAGCGGCGGGAGCGGCGAATTGCTTGATGACCTTCTTGCGGATCATCCGCGTTTCGAAGTTATCGTCAATAGAGGCAAGGGCCCCGAGTTGCTAACGCTAACAGCTAGTCGGATACTTCTCGACGCTAACGTTAGCCTAGTGGAAAAGTCAGCATTTCATACTCGGAGGGTACCCGCACCGTATGCGTACCATGGCGAAGGTCTCGACCCTAACGGTTAGTACCTTCAAGATCTTCTAGACTAAGTCTGCGATTAGACCTAGACAAACGTTTTCGCCTGTTAGCAGAGAGTCGAAGCGAACGCCGCCGTAAGAACGGTTAGCAGTCGCGGTAAAGCACGAGAGGGCGCCAAGCAGGTAGGCGAGTGCCTCGCGGTACTTAGCCTGTAGCCTGTTTATAGTCGGAGTGCCTTCGGCAATCCCCTCGTCGCGCGCACTCTAGAAGTCATCGATGTTACGGCAGAGCTAGTTGTACTTGCCGTACACCTCTTTAGGGAGGTCTTAGCATTTTTGATGCTTGCTATTATAGTTGACATAATTGCGGTAGACACTGCCCTCATCAAACCCGCTAACGCAGATCTCGGCTACGCTTCGGTTAGTACAAGTCACGCATACCTCGCGGGTAGGGGACGCCTTACTAACATGAGGAGGAGAGATGTGTGCAGCTTGGCTACTAAGGTTGTCGAGGCATTGTCGACACGAGCGACAATCGCGGGCAGAGCGAGTAGCGTCAAACTTAGTCTGTAGCACATGAGCCATTATAGCTAAGACGGGTTGATTGATCTTGATTGATTGATTGAAGAAGAAGGAGCTCTAGTACAGACCCGCAGACATGGCGAGGCGCAAGCTAAGCGAAGTAGGAGCGGAGGTCGATGATAGTGTCTTAGAACAGGAAAGTTTAGGGAGCGACGAGGTTTTTATACCCTCTGACAGCCCCCCTGTTGCCTACCGCAACCGTTGAGCTAGTGACTCGAACTACATGCGCAGAGTACCTGCCTTTAGTTGACTTACAAGGGGACCGAATGATGCAATAACGGATAACGCGGCTGTCACGCATGTGCGCCGACCGCACTCGTGCTAGCCTACTAGCATGGAAATGTGGCGAGGCCCGCGCTAGGAGCGCGCTCCTGCCGTTTCGAGCGGCGCGCGCAGAGCGTCCGCGCACTTTCCTACTACCCCGAGGTTCTGCGACACGTTCTTCACGGTCACGACTAAATAGGGACGGCCAAGCTACTTGGCGAGGCCGGCGCGCATGCTCGCCCTATAATTTCAAGGATTGACCGAAGTACGTACTCGTGGTTTCCTGATATCTCGATCCGCATGTAAAGCAAAGGTGTTGCGAAGCCGCCTAACATGTGACAGATTAAAACCCGCCCGAGTTAGCAGCCTCCGCCCTGCACTCGCTGCGAAGGTGTTAAGGTGTGCGCATGACACATGTTACGCAGGCTATCTACCTATTCACCCTTGCGCGGTGTGAGCGTGCTACATCCCGTACCCTATATGTTCCGCGTGCGTCACTTAGTGAGGCTAGGGACATCCTCATAGGAGGAGGGGCAGTAATACGGTTGATACTAGGGGACCATTTGAACCGCATAGGTTCTAATGGCCGCCCTTGGCATGCAGTGACCCTGCTACATATGGCAAGGGGGTCCTTCGTACATACGTTGGCTTGTATGTCGTCCGAGTAGGATCAGTTGTCGACGTAGGACGCCCCTACGTCGCTGACCCTACAGTACCCCTACGGGGTTAGGCTCGGACATGCTTTCCCTAATTAAGGAGCGTCGGGGGTTATAAGCACCCTTAGCGCCACCTCTGCGATAAGCAGAAAGCAGCGCTGTCTTGTACCTACTAAAAGGTCGGATTACTCTGTCACACTGCGAGATATTTTCATATCATATAGCACATACATCTATATTAGTGACCCTGCTACACATAGCAAGGAGGTCCTTCATACATACGTTAGCTCGTATGTCGTCTAAGTAGGATTAGTAGTCGACGTAGGACGCCTCTATGTCGCTAACCCTATAGTACCCCTACGGGGTTAGGCTCAGACATGCTTTCCCTAATTAAGGAGTGTCAGGGGTTATAAGCACCCTTAACGCTACCTCTACGAGAAGCAGAAAGCAGCGCTATCTTGTACCTACTAAAAGGTCAGATTACTCTGTCACACTACGAGATATTTTCATATCATATAGCATATACATCTATATTAGTTCTGCTTTCTCCTCCCTGCTTTGCAGTCTAGTAGAGAATACTATAATATGTCTAGAGTACTACAAACTCGCAACTAACGCGTAGTGAGCGCTATCCTAAGCGCCTGCAATAGCGAAGCTAGCCTAAGTAACTAGCCTGTAGAAGTACCCGCTACGAGCGACACTACATTAAGCGACAGTTCCGCTAGAGGCTAATTACGTAGCGGACAAGGTAGTAGACCCCCCGCATAGGGACTATAGCTAACCCCGACTATTAACCTAGCTATTATAGCCATGATTGTCGATTAGGTCGCAAACCGCCTTGCAAACTAGAGCCGGAGCTATACCGCTTCTAGTAGCGAGAACGGCGAGGACGACGAAGACGTCGCTATAAGTAGTACTAATAAACTAGCAGACGAAGAAATCTAGCGAGATTTCACGCTAGGGACCCGCGAAGACAACTTACTAGCAGGCGCAGACCCTCTGCGTATGCCTGCGAGTCTAGTGCCTAAATTTAGGGCCATAGTAGGCTAACTAGGAGGTAGTCGTAACGCATGTAACCCGAAGCCGTTTAAGGGAGACACCTTAAAGGAGGCTCGAACTTTCTTGTAGGCATGTAAGGTAGTTTTTGTGCTTAACCTACGCGGATATTCTACAGAGGGCAAACGAGTCGCCTTTAGTATAATGTAGCTTAAAGAGGATAAGGAACCTCGCAACAATTAGCATGAGCAGTATAACCTTATATAGGTCTACGACAGAACATATACGTAGGCGGACTTTCGCTAGTTCTATGTTAACTAGGTCGAGGATCCAGGGAATCGCGCCCTTACTGTGTCTGTTAAGTACAAGAAGGCCAAGTAGGGGAAGGGACAAATAACCTCTAGCTTCGCTACCTACCTCGCTATACTCGAGGGACAGATGCTACCCTATACTAAGACGTAACGCGTGCGGCACTTACTTGTTATACTTAATGACAATCTTCAGAATACAATCATGACTTTTCATAAACTTCTGACAACTTAGCAAGACCTCGTGTCCCTTGCGACACGTATAGAGATTACCTTAAAGCGAAATGGAAAATTAGGCAGTAAGGACAATAAGCGTCTAAGCCCTAAGGACCTACTAAAGGGCCGCTATTACAAGCGCCCTAGGGGTCACGCCTAACGCGGTAGTTCATTTAGGAGGAGTAAGCCCTCCGAGCTAAAAGATAGTAGCAAGAAGCCTCCGAGTAGCTACTACATCTGTAGAGCGAGGGACTACTAGGCGGCTCGCTATCCTAAACGAAGTAATAGGAAAAAGGTAAGCAAGGTGTCCGAAACCCCCCTAGAGGGGAGGCAAAAGAAAGACAAGCCCGAGACAACCAAATAGCTGCTACGGGTATCTAAGCTGTCTGTTACTAATAGTATAGACTTGTAGCCTGCCTAGCGCCTATCTAGTGCGGTCCAAGTTAATGGCTCGCTTGAGCTAGTAGACTATATGTTAGACGACCTTACGGAGGTTAACGTGATACCCTAGAGGGTAATCGTACGGCTTAGTTTAAAGCCGATTCTAGGAGCCCTGCTGCCTACCATGAAGTCCTTTTAGGGCGAAGGCGTAGCAGCTCGAGGCGCGTATAACGTGCGCCTCTAACTCGCGGACTCCTTAGGAGAAGTACGCAAGACTAACGAAGTCTTCTACGCCGAAGACGTTCCTAATAAGGAGCTCCTACTCGGCCGCCCTTAGCGCTACAAGCAGGGAGTCGTTATTAATAGAGCTACTAACAACTAGTTCTACGGCTCTATAGGTAAAGTTCCTACAGTACAGATACGTGACGCACATAGCTTCTACAAGGACATGAAGAAGGTCTAATGCGTGTATGTAGTCTACATACAGAACGTCAAGGAAGACGTTACCCTTCTACCTAAGTTAGAGGAATACGCCGATATTTTCGACGTAGAGGCTACGGCCTATGCCTAGGCCCTAGACTCGGAACATGCGATTAACCTTAAGGAGGGTTACAATCCTCCGTATTAACCTCTGTACCCTATGTCGGAATTGTAGCTTGAAACACTTCGAGACTACCTCTATAAGGCGCAAAGAAACGCGTGGATCCAACGAAGCAACAGCGAGGCTAGAGCGTTAGTTATGTTCGTCCTAAAGAAGGACAACACGCTCCGCCTATACGTTAACTATAGGGGCCTTAACGCGGTAACCTAGAAGAACCGCTGCCCCCTACTACTTATTAGCGAGACGCTTGACCGCCTTAGTCGCGCCGCTATCTTCTTGTCTATCGACTTGAAGGACGCCTACTACTAGATACTAATCCGAAAGGGCGACAAGTAGAAGACTACATTCTAAATGTAGTATAGACACTTCGAGTATATAGTGATGCTATTTAGCTTGACTAACGTACTAGCAACGTTCTAAGCGTATATTAACTAGGCCCTAGCCGGCCTCGTTAACACCTGCTATGTAGTATATTTAGACGATATACTAGTCTACTCTAACTCGAAGGAGGAGCATATTTAGCATCTAAGGATAGTACTTAAACGGCTCTACAAGTTCGCTCTGTACGCGAACCTAAAGAAGTGCTCATTCCTGACAGATAGGATTAAGTTTCTTGGATACATTGTCTCTACAGAAGGAGTCATCATAGATAACTAAAGGGTGTCCGTAATTACGGAGTAGCTGTAGCTAACTACCCTCCGAGAAGTGTAGGTATTCCTAGGATTTACTAACTTCTACCGCAGATTCATACGGTCCTACTCGAAGATCGTGGCTCCCCTCACAGCCCTTGCAAAGGGCGCGATTCGAGGAAAAAAGCCAGGGATAGTGCCTTAGGAGGTAATACAGTTAATACTAGGTGGCCATTAGAGCCGCATAGGTTCCGATGCCCGCCCTTAGCATGTAGTGACCCTGCTACACATGGCAAGGGGGTCCTTCGTACATACGTTGGCTCGTATGTTGTCTAAGTAGGATTAGTAGTCGACGTAGGACGCCCCTACGTCGCTAACCCTATAGTACCCCTGCAGGGTTAGGCTCGGACATGCTTTCCCTAATTAAGGAGTGTTAGGGGTTATAAGCACCCTTAGCGCCACCTCTGCGATAAGCAGAAAGCAGCGCTATCTTGTACCTACTAAAAGGTCAGATTACTCTGTTATACTACAAGATATTTTCATATTATATAGCACATACATCTATATTAGGAGGAGGCTTAGAGCAAGGCTTTCTCTGAACTTAAGGCAGCTTTTCAAACTACGCCTATACTTTAGTACTTTGACCCTGCTATGAAGATCTAAATAGAGACTTGTCATAAGGGTAGGTACTAATAGCAGGAAGGTAACTAGGTGTTAGACTCGCAGAGCTGTAAAGAATATCGATAATGGCAGTTAACCTTGTAACTAACTATCCCCTAGGGAAAGTGAATTAAGAATTAAGCACGAAGCTCCTAACTGCCTGTCCTAAAGCTAGCCCTATATACTAGAGAGACAGAGCAGCTCTGTTAGATCTGTCGACAGACCCGACAGATCTGTGTCTATAGATCTATAGACTAACCCTACAGATCTAAGGGTCTATTATCCCATAACAGATCCCTTCTTCCTTATAGGCCTATAGATCTGTAGACTGACCCCATAGATCCGGGGATCTGTCCTCACGTGACAGATCCTTTCTCCTATGACTATGCCTATGACTTATAGTACTCCTATAATAGTACCATGACTTATAGCACTTAGGACCCTCACGATCCTGTATCCTATAGTACTCTGGATAGTACTCCTGACACCTATGACACTATCCCCCTCTTAGCCTAGCTCGTCCCTAAGCTACCTTATTAGTGCGGGGTTTCTCTTGTTCTTTCTTTTACGCTATAATGTCTTCTCTTTCTACATTACTGCCTTATGTCATTCTAGACACTAACGCCCCTTTAACGCAGAAACGTAAACGCCGCGCGAATCGAATCTATTGTTAGGGCCAGGACAGCATGAAGTCCTACACTTAGTGTCAAGAGCTAAAGCTCGTTTGTCGGGTACACATTTCCTTAGGGAAATGTTCGTAATGTCACTTTAGCAACTGTCGGAGTTACGACGCGAAGGTGACAGAGGTCAAATAGAAGAAGTTAGGCGATTAGCGGAAAGGACTAATTACTAATCTCGATCGTGTGAAGGCAGTCCTAGCCAAGGCTTCGCAGAAGATGCTAGAGGCGCATGCAAAGGAGATACGTCTTCGAAAACAGTTAGACGTAGTCGACCGGGAGGTCGAAGATGGTCGCGCTCTCGAGGAGCGCGAGATCAGGGAGGAGGAGGCCGAGGAACAAGCTCTCTTGCAGGCTAGGTTTCTCCTTAACCTAGATCCTTCCGCGGGTCTCGCTCTTAGTCCTACGACATAGAGCGTAATAGAGGGTTTCGCTAACGCCTCATATTAGGGTTTCCTGGATAGCGTGATAGCCGAGCTAGTCGACGGCGTCCCGCAGGAGTCTAGTCGTAGCTTAGGATCTTCTTCCTAGCTTCGTTCCTTTCTCGAAACTTCGTATCTTTTGCTAACAGTTTCGCAGGTGTTCTAGGGGTTCCTAGGTGTTCTTAGTACTCCCATATCCTTCCCATTTTATTAAGTACTCTCGCTGTCCGTCCCGCTAGCAAGTGTCGATAATCCTCTCGACAGTGTACTCTAGTTCTTCTACTTCAGGGTCGAGTAGTAAGGGTTCCGATTGCAGTGCGGCGTCTAGCGCTGCTTGTTCTAGCAGAGAGACATAGAACACAGGGTGTATTCTCATCTGCTCGGGTAGCTGTAACTCAAAATTAACTGGTCCCTTCTTAGCCTTGATCCTGAATGGTCCTAGTTTTACAGCGTCTAGTTTTTTACTTAGCTTGTCCGATTTGATGTGACAGCGGAGGAGATACACCTTGTCCCCCTCCTTTAGAATTAGTCCCTTAATTCTCTTACGATTCGCGTACCGTGCCATGTTCTGCTAATAGAACTGCAGGTCGAGTCGTGCTTCTGTTTGTAGTCAGCGTAGATGTTCTACTCGTCCGAGTGCTACTAGGTTCGGATTACTAGCTAAGACATCTGGAATGTCTTCTATAGCTGATCTATATGCCATCTAAAATGGCGAGAGTCCTGTCAACTCTGCTGGCGTACTATTATACGCGAGCTGTGCCATTAGCAACAACTCTACCTAGTTGTTCTAGTCCCTATTAACATAGGATCGAAGGTACTGTTCTAACGTCTGATTTAGGCGTTCTGTCTATCTATCCGTCTAAGGGTAGAAGGAAGTACTTAGTCGATGTTTGACCTAGAATTGTCTCATTAGGGCTCTCTAGAAGTTAGAGGTAAACACGGATCCTCGATGCGTTACTAGGTCCTATAGCATGCCGTGTAGTGCTACTACCCATTTAATGAAGACATGCGCGATATCTTTAGTCTTAAAGTCTTCGCGGTAAGGGATAAACTTCCTAAACTTAGTAAATCGGTCGACTACTACTATGATCCTGTCGAAGAACTCATTAGTAGCGGGTTCTCTCGACTAAGGTAGTTTGACAATAAAATCCATAGCGAGCGATTCCTATAGCTGTTAAGGTACCTTTAGTAGTTGTAGTAGCCTATACAGTTTGTGACAGTCATGCTTACTTTGTTAGTAAGTTACACATTAACAGACGTAGTCCTCGATGGCCTTGCCTATCCTAGGGAAGTAATATTCTTGTTAGAGAATTTGCTTCATTTTAGACACTCCCGGGTGTCCTGCCTGAGGTACGTCATGTTAGAGGCGTAGTAGTTCCGATCGTAAAGACGTTAGCACGTATACTAATCCTTGAAACAGAAGGATTCCGTCTTCGTCTTCCTAATCCTCCTGTCTATTAATGTCGTCGCAGACAGCGAGCGCAGTTAGGTCATGGATTAGGGCGTTCTTTAGGTCGTCCTGAAACCTACTAGTCTATGTGACAGTCGTGGCCGCGAGTCGGTTAACTCCTAGCGTGCCATCGCTATTTTCCTGGAGAATAGCATGTTTCTCCTGCTTCACGCCCTTCATGTAGTCCGTCTAGGGGCTAAGTGCATCGGCGCGTGCGTTATTAGTCCCCTTACGATAGACGATCTTGCAGGTAAAACTAGAGAGCTCCTTGCTCTACCGAACCTGTTGTCAGTTTAACTCTTTCGTCGTTGTGAAGTATCGCAAGTTCTCATAGTCTGTGTAGACTATGACCTAGTGCTTAGAACCTTCTAAGTAGACTCGCTAGGCCTTGTAGGCGTCTACTATAGCTAGAAGTTCTTTGTCGTAGACATCGTAACAGAGTTCGGGTCTAGACAATTTCCTCGAGTAGTAGGCGACTAGCTGTAGTCGTCTACTTGGTCCTAGTTGACTTAAGCATGCCCCGAGTGCTACGTCGGAGGCATCTGTTTCGACTATGATAGGCTTATCTAGGTCGAATACAAGTAAGATCGGCTAATCTGTAAATCGTCGCTTAAGTTCCTTGAAGGCATTCCGTTAGGCGTCGTCCTATACGAATAGTGTATCCTTCGTCGTAAGAGTCGTAAGTAGTGCCGTGATCTTCGAATAGTTTGCCACAAATCTCCTGTAGAAGTTAGCGAATCTAAGGAAGGACTATACTTCCTTAACATTAGTTGGCGTAGGCTACTCTTTTACGACCTAGACTTTCTTAGTGTCTATCTTGATTCTATTCTATGCTATCACGTAGCTAAGGAATTGTACTTCCTGCTTATGAAACTCGCTCTTCTGCGGCTTAACCTTTAGCCAGTAACCCTGGAGTTTCTAAAGTACCTTGCGTACGTGAGTCCTATGCTCTTCGATCGTCTAGGAATAGACGAGGATGTCGTCTAGATATATAACTACAAAGACGTCGAGGTACTCTCGTAGCACGTTGTTAATAAATGCCTGCTATGTAGCTAGGGCGTTTGTTAACCTAAATGGCATGACTATGTACTTGTAGTGTCTGAACCTAGTTCGGAACGCGGTCTTCTATTCTTCGCCTTCCTTAATTCGAATTCGATTATACGCTCTAGGTATGTCAAACTTCGAGAACTACATTACTCCTTGCAGGCGGTCCTGCAATTCTAAGAGCAAAGGAAGCGGATAACTATTCTTTATCGTGATGTCGTTTAATCTACGATAATCTACGTAGAGTCGCTAGTCATCTTCCCCCTTAGGCACAAACAGGATCGGATATCTGGCTAGGGACTACGACTTGCGGATGAAGCCTTTCCGGAGGTTGTCTTCTAGGTATTTCCGGAGAATCTCTAGTTTCGCTGCTAATAACAGGCGAACTAATTGCTTCGTTAGTGTCTTGCTAGGGAGTAAGGGTATCCTGTAGTCCTACTCCTAGTGTTCTAGCAGAGCTTCTTAGTCGGGTTCTTCCTTAAAAAGAGTAGCGAACTCTTTATACTTATCGGGAACTATGAATTCGACCTTGACTTCCGATTGCGTTGCTTTAACCTATAGGACGTGTACTTCCTGTTCTAGATCCTTAATAGCGGCTACTATCTCGCTTAAAGTCATAGCACATATTTCGATCTTGCCTAGTACGTCATGCACTACAGGTAGAGGTATCGATCTTGAGAGTTCTAGGAACTAGATCCTCTCATTCTTCTAGTCGATATAGGGGTTAGCGTTTCTTAGCTATAGTAACCCTAGTACTACATCTAAGCCTAGTGACTCCGTGATGTCGAACTAGAGCATCTCTTAGTAGCGTCCTATCCGTAGAGGCATTATCTCGGTTTCTTCATCAACTATTCCTTAGTTGTACGTGACCGGCTTTCTATTAATCGCTTGTAGCGAGAAAGCATTTGTCTTCGCCTGTAGCTTTATCCTAGCTGTCCTAGCGAACTTGGGTGTCATGAAGATTCTAGTATATCCTGAATCTATTAAGGCCCTAGCTAGCGTCTCGTCGATATGCACCTATACTCTAAGGTTGTTCGCGTATCTGGCGCCAATTGCGGCACATCGTTGCAGCCCTGTCTAGTCCGTCCGTAGGTCTAATTCTAGCGGACCTTGTCGTTTCCTGAATAACTGTCTTCACGGACTAGTTCAGGGATCGTGCGGTCTCGGCTTCTTCTCTGAGCGTTACTGTTTTCTGGCCTAAGAGATCGTTCTCGTTCTTGGCCTCGCTGTTCCTATGCGTTCCTTACGTACTCTATCTTTAAATGATAGACTCGGAGTCGTAGCGCTCGTGGAATCTGAATACCTTCGTAGGTTAGGTAGCCTCCCTAGGGCGTGAACTCTACCCCGAACGGTACAATTTCTTGGACAACTTTCTGATGCGCGTGAGGTTAAGCTACGACTAGTAGTCTCCTCAGGTGTCGTCGCATACGGTCGGCTAGTTCGTCATACTAAAGCTAGTCGACGTGTTGTACTCCATTAATCCATAGGCAAGCCTAAGCCTATTAGTTCTGTATGATTCGGATAATGTCGAGTCTGATGTTATGTAGCGGCATGGCCTATCGCTCTATGCTCTCGTCTTCCTCGGAATCAGGAATGACGGCTTCGACAAGCTTGTAGTTGTCGTCCGAACCCTCTTCTTCTTCTTCTAGTTCCTGTTGCCTTAGGACTATCGCACTAGAAGGTGTACCCCTTAGCGCACAGATCGACTACGCCTTGTTTCGGCTAGGGTACTATCCGGAACCATCTTTATTACTCATGTGAATTTGACAATTGTCGTCGTAGCACGTAGTCTAAGTAAGTGCGGCATAGTCTGGTTCTCGAGTAGCAGCGGCCTTTTGCTTAGGTGCCGTCGTTGTTGCGCGAGCCTGCTCTATCCTAGGTAGCTCTTGTCGTTGCTTCTTAGCAAAACATTCGCGGGCAAAGTGTCCTTTCTTTCCATAGTTGTGGCACTCGAGATTACTCTTGTCGAATGGCTTCTTCAGACCATTCTAGGGAGGAGAGCCCTTCCGCAGCTTTCCTTAGGGTCTATTCCTAGGACGCCCCTTAGTCGCATCTAACTCCATAGGTTAGAGACCGTAGTAATCGCTTCGCCATTTTAGTGCTAATCGTTAGACCTTATGGTTAGCCTGCGCTAGCTTGCGATTTCTATGTTGTCGTTCTTGCTGTCGTTCCTAGATGCGATTATCGATTCTAATCGCGAGATCGCTTATTTCCTTGAATGTCGTTAGCTAATCTCCTCGGGCAATTTCGTCTTTAACTGTCTCCTTTAGTCCCTAGTAGAACTAAGCAGCTAAAGCGTTATCATTCTAGTCGACTTGAGCAGAGAGGGTCTAAAAGTCCGCGCGGTACTTAGTAGCGGAACCCTTCTGCTAGATTCCTAGGAGAGCTCTCTCGGCCTCTTGTTGCTCATTACCGAGCCTAAACGCTTCGCGTAATGCCTTAAACAAAGACTTGTCTAAGTTAAGAATCTCCCTAGTCGTCGTCTTCCTGGCTTCAGCGCTGCTGACATGATCTAGATAATCTGTTAGATGAGGCTAGATAAACTCGAACGCTAGTCCCTTCAGGTAAGAGACAATGTACATCATTCGCTTATGATGTGTCGTAAACCGTTCTATATCCACGTTAAATGCTAACTAGCATTATAGGATAAACATCTCGACCTGAGATCGTTGTCCTATGAACTCTGTAGGGCTTCCTATCTTGAAGCCGTTGTTACTATGTCTATTCCTAGTAGTTGAACCTGCGACAGATGCTAGAGCCATCTCGCTAAGGTAAATGGATTCGAGCTACTACGTGATTTAAGGTATAGCGGCAACTTGTTCTTGTAGTGTTAGTAGACTGTCGCTAGAACTTGAACTAATAGTTGAAGAACTACTTGATATAGGCGTATGTCAAGCGCTCGACGAGTCTCCTGATGCTTCCTTAGAAGTAGTGCTCAAAATGTTATAAGGGTAGGTGCCGATAGCAGGAAGGTGACTAGGTATTAGACTCGCAGAGCTATGAAGAATATCGACAATAGTAGTTGACCTTGTAACTGACTATCCCCTAGGGAAAGGGAATTAAGAATTAAGTACGAAGCTCCTAACTGCCTGTCCTAAAGCTAGCCCTATATACTAGAGAGACAGAGCAGCTCTGTTAGATCTGTCGATAGACCCGACAGATCTATGTCTGTAGATCTGTAGACTAACCCTATAGATCTAAGGGTCTATTATTCTGTGACAGATCCCTTCTTCCTTATAGGCCTATAGATCTGTAGACTGACCCTATAGATCCGGGGATCTATCCTCACATAACAGATCCTTTCTCCTATAACTATGCCTATAACTCATAGTACTCCTATGACAGTACTATGACTTATAGCACTTAGGACCCTCACGATCCTGTATCCTACAGTACTCCGGACAGTACTCCTGACACCCATGACAAGACTAATGCTTCAAAATTCGTAATAGTCGCAATTATATCGTAGCTCTAGTCGCACGAAGGTAGTACGCGATAGTACCTAATTACCTTCTAGTCGCGGAAGATGTAGGGCACTAAGCTTAACTACAAGACTCACGACTAAGAGCTTTTAGCTATTGTTAACAGCTTCAAGGAGTACTGACACTACCTTAAAGGCGCAGCGTACCCTATTAAGGTGCTTACTAACTATAACAACCTTTGCGGCTTCATGGGAGTAAAGTAGCTAAGCAATTAGTAAGCAAGGTAGGCGACTTTCCTCGCTAGCTTTGACTTCATTATCTAGCATCGTTCTAGAAAGACGAACCTAGCCGATAGTCCTTCGCGAGGACCGGACTATAACACTAGGGAGCAGGGTAACTAACAGCTTCTCCCTACACTACAAACGAAGCTTGTAGTTTAGGGCAGCGATCTATCGTTAGCTCCTCTTGTAGGTTAACTACAGGTCTAATAGGGCCTCACAGCCTCCGCTAGCGACAAACCCTCCTATCTAGCAGTTGTAGCGACTACGTCTAGCTCGATCCGTGTAGTAGTTAACTAGCTTACATGTAGTAAGCATGCGATGTCTAAAGAACCCTTTGAAGAAGTCTCGAGACTTATTTAGCGGTTGCAAGAGTAAGAACCGGAGTTAATTAATAAGGGTGTAGCTCTCTAGGACACCGCAGGCGGTCCGAACTACTAGATCAAGTTAGGCGACTTGTAGTACTTTGACAATAGGCTCTACGTACCCGCTAACCGCGTACTCTGTTTGCAGCTCCTCTATATTCATCATGACGATAAACTCGCAGGCCATTTTAGCGCAGAGAAGATAATCGCACTTCTTAGACGCAAATACTAGTAGCTAACGCTAGAACAGGATGTCTCTGACTATGTCAAATCCTACTAGATGTACTAGGTTAGCAAATCTCGGCGCTATCGCCCCTATGGCGATGCTTAGGCGCTCCTACTACTAGAGAGACTATGGTAAGACTTGACCATAGATTTCATTACTAATTTGCCGCTTGCAAAGTAGAGAGGCGATGTAGTTAATGCTGTCCTTGTAGTAGTCGACTAATACTCTAAGATAAATGTCTTCATCCTATGTACAAAAAGGTACACAAGTAGCAAGCTTGCGCGACTACTTCGCGACGAAGTCATATGGTGCTTTAGTGTCCCCCGAAGTATCCTATTAGATCGAGGTTCTGTCTTTACTAGTAAATACTAGCAAGAATTTGTGTTTAAGGCGCGTGTTAAGCACCGCCTAAGTATAGCATTCTATCTACAGACTAATAGTTAGACTAAACGTATAAACTAGACTCTTAAGTAGTACCTTCGGTGCTACTACACTAAGAACTAGGATGCCTAGGCCGACGTAATTCCTATAGCGGAATTTGCAGTTAATAACAGCATGCATGCTACTATGCTAATATAGATGTATGTGCTATATGATATGAAAATATCTCGCAGTGTGACAGAGTAATCCGACCTTTTAGTAGGTATAAGACAGCGCTGCTTTCTGCTTATCGCAGAGGTGGCGCTAAGGGTGCTTATAACCCCTGACGCTCCTTAATTAGGGAAAGCATGTCCGAGCCTAACCCCGTAGGGGTACTGTAGGGTCAGCGACGTGGGGGCGTCCTACGTCGACAACTGATCCTACTCGGACGACATACGAGCCAACGTATGTACGAAGGACCCCCTTACTATATGTAGCAGGGTCACTACATGCCAAGGGCGGCCATTAGAACCCATGCGGTTCAAATGGTCCCCTAGTATCAACCGTATCACTGTCCCTCCTCCTATGAGGATGTCCCTAGCCTTACTAAGTGACGCACGCGGAACATATAGGGTACGGGATGTGGCACGCTCATACTGCGCAAGGGTGAATAGGTAGATAGCCTGCGTAACATGTGTCATGCGCATACCTTAACACCTTCGCAGCGAGTGCGGGGCAGAGGCTACTAACTCGGGCGGGTTTTAATCCGTCACATGTTAGGCGGCTTCGTAACACCTTTGCTTTACATGCAGATCGAGATATCAGGAAACCACGAGTACGTACTTTAGTCAATCCTTGAAATTATAGGGCGAGCATGCGCGCCGGCCTCGCCAAGTAGCTTGGCCGTCCCTATTTAGTCGTGACCGTGAAGAACGTGTCGCAGAACCTCGGGGTAGTAGGAAAGTACGCGGACGCTCTGCGCGCGCCGCTCGAAACGGCAGGAGCGCGCTCCTAGCGCGGGCCTCGCCACATTTCCATGCTAGTAGGCTAGCACGAGTGCGGTCGGCGCACATGCGTGACAGCCGCGTTATCCGTTATTGCATCATTCGGTCCCCTTATAAGTTAACTAAAGGCAGGTACTCTGCGCATGTAGTTCGAGTCACTAGCTCAACGGTTGCAGTAGGCAACAGGGGGGCTGTCAGAGGGTATAAAAACCTCGTCGCTTCCCAAACTTTCCTGTTCTAAGACACTAACATTGACCTCTACTCCTACTTCGCTTAGCTTGCGCCTCGCCGTGTCTGCGGGTCTGTACTAGAGCTCCTTCTTCTTCAATTAATCAATTAAGATCAATCAACCCGTCTTAGCTACAATGGCTCATGTGCTACAGACTAAGTTCGACGCTACTCGCTCTGCCCGCAATCGTCGCTCGTGTCGACGATGCCTCGACAACCTTAGTAGCCAAGCTACACACATCTCTCCTCCGCGTGTTAGTAAGGCGTCCCCTACCCGCGAGGTATGTATGACTTATACTAACTAAAGCGTAGCCGAGATCTGCGTCAGCGGGTTTGATGAGGGCAGTGTCTACCGCAATTGTGTTAACTGTAATAGCAAGCATCAAAAATGCTAAGACCTCCCTGAAGAGGTGTACGGCGAGTACAACTAGCTCTGCTGTAACATCGATGACTTCTAGAGTGCGCGCGACGAGGGGATTGCCGAAGGCACTCCGACTATGAA